>VWYE01000848.1:433882-518490 GCA_013398995.1 Alaudala cheleensis
CCCCCCGCATTTTTTTCAGAAGGGTGTCTTTATTGTTTGTTTCCAATTGGTAGAAGACATTAATAAATGAGTAACTAATACTTTCCTCCAAAAACAAATTCTCCTCAGTAGAATTCCTCATGACAAAATCATTGCATTCCAAAGAGTTCTGTATGTGCCAGATGTAAGACTGCTGAGCAGTCACTCTGCAGTGGCCTCAACCACCCTTGGATCTCACAAATCCCTGAAGGTTCGATAGGTCCTACACAATGAGATCCCTTCTGTTTCTTCTGGCAAAAACATGTACTCAAAACACTGACAACTCTACTTGGTTGACATAACATTCGGGGTCTTTCCTGAGCTAGGGAACAGTTTAAATGGTCCAGCTTAGAGACGTTCAGGAAAGGTATGATGACTCAGAGACTCCACACCCCATCATGTCATTATATTTAACATCTGTCCAAGCACTGGCTGAGTGTCATTAGTTGCTTATATACACATCTTGAAATAACAGGGAAAAGAAACTTGAATTTGATTAGGTCACAAAGTAAAAGATGCAATCTAAGTTGAGACCCCTAATGTTTACCCCAGGATCGGAGCCCACATCCTCACTAACAAAACTGCTTGACTGACTAGTGAATACCTGTGCAGCTGATGTAACCTGATGTGAATCCAAACTCTCATAGTGATTATTGTCTTCCAGTCCCTTCTTGGCTCTTGGAAGGAGTCTTCTGTAACTTCAAAGGATGCAAGGCTGATACCCTACTCTGGCCACTGGCAGGTAGGTGAAGGACATTAAAAATATGTCCCTGTTCAGCCTGCTCATCCTTCCTGCTCCCATAACAAAGAAGAAGAACATTATGGTCTACAGCAGACCTGGACTTAAAGCAAAATACACAAAGCAGGATTCTGACTCTCCAGTTGAGCTAGAAGTTGCACTTGCAGAAATTTTCTAAAGTTGTACAGCAATTTCTATCATTTGATTGTGTAAACCTGCTTATTAAGGCTTGATTGTAAAGTCTTTGGTAAATCCAGTTTTACTACTTGAGAGGGGACACAAAAGTGTCAGCATTTAGAAAGAAGTGCTCAAGCTCTGTGTGGAGTTGTTAAAGACTTGACTCAAAACATATGGTTAAGAACTGAAGAGTAGGAACATGCCTATCTAAACAGTGGAAATTTGCAAACTCATAGAAATACATTTGAAGGCAAGACAAAAAATTGAAACAAAATTTAAAAACTTCAGACAGAAAGCATGTATGAGAAAGAAGAGCTCTAGAGGAATGAAGTGCTATTTTAATTCCCATTATATAAGGTAGACAACTACATTTGACAAAATATAAGTGGGGTTTTTGTAAATAATGTTCTCCTGTTAGAGTTACCATGTGAATAAGGTATATAGCAAGTAATACAATCTGTCTTTCCTGAGCAACTTTCATAAAATTCATATTCAGCAACTCTTGCTCTCTAGCAAACAATGGGACATTCAGCTTATATGTGAGGGGAAAGGGCATTCTAGTGAAAAAAGAGGGCACAGAATGGGAAAAAGGAGCAACATTGGCATAAAAGAGTCAAAGAATGCCAATTCAGAAGTTGAGTGTGAAAGTAAAATCTGTTTCCATGCCTGCTACAGCATATATTACACAACTGGCACTTACTTGGCAAATCATCCACTCAGGCACTGAACTTGGCAGTACCACAGGGATAACTTCTATGTAAGGAAGGACTGTTCCTCAACAATATCTCTAAAATGTTTGGCACCAAAGTACATTTTTTTTTAAGAAAGTGAGTATTTCTTTCACTTCGTATTAAGTGAAAATTAGCTTTTTTTTTTTTTTGGCTGCAAAGGAGATATCATGTCAGTGATTTTTGGTATATTCTTCATATGGTGTTTCAGATTACTTAGTATTGTGTACAAATGCCATTGCACAACCATGCCACTTTGTAGATGTTCCCATGTTAGAGAGCAATGGGTGTATTCAGAGACTTACTCAGTTTAAATGATCCCCTTGTTAATTATTTGAGGAATTATGAGAGAGTTCTTGAGACTGCAGTGCCTTGGTAGAAAGTCTACAGATGGAAAGCTGAAAAGCACTCAAAATAATGGTGAAAATGAATTTTTTTCCTCTGACACGCTATCTTCTGCACAGTAGTGGAGTAAAGAATTGGGGCATTAACAAGGAATAGTCTTTTTTATCTATTCAAAGTAGATCTATTCACTTTAATGGTTTGCTGCAGGTTATACACTTAAATTACATAGTAATGTAGAAAATCAGTGCCCAATTCTACAAACTATGCTATTATTTGTGCAAGAAAAGTTAGGATTATGTTCAAAACATTGCAGGATATAACTTTTGGATAGTTGCTTTAAAGAGGGATGGGATCACTTGACCCCTAGAAGGAGTTAGTGTGTTTCTAAGCACACTCCAAATATGAAAAATCTGGCTTCTGGATAAGAACCTAAGACTGTCAAAGAAAAAAGGGGTTAATTTTTAGTGTGGTTGGAATTCTGATTGCTAGAAAGAAACAAATTGTTAGTATCCCAATTTGCAAAGAAACATGAAAGTGAACAGAGGCAAAAGTGTTTATTATGATGCAGATGAAATTAATTCCTGCAGACTTGATTTTGATTTCCATTTAGTCTCTAAGTAATAATGGAAACTTTTCAGTGAAGTTAAATCATAGGATGTCTTCTTGCTGTGCGCAACAAATTCAAAGTCTTTGAATCAGGAGAATGAAAGTCATGTACAAATATGTGGGCATTGTAAGTGATTTACACTCTGTTCAGTACGTCCCACAGAAAGCCTGTTCAGGTGCAACATGGACATTACTTTTAAATAATGTAGGTGCAAATGAGCTTTAGAGGATATAATCATTCTGAGAATTATTGTAACTAGTCAATACAAGATTGCAGCAGTGAGCTAGTAGACCCTTGTAGATAAACATTTAAAGAAGCCTTCTAAATAGTGTTTTCCCATATGCATCCCCATCCTTAGTAGCAGATGGCATAAAATGGCATCACATGTTGATCTCTCTCTTTTTCTCTTCCAATTCCACTGTCACTCATTTTGATGAATAGAGGGTTACAGAGAAAATGACACACACATAACTAATGCCTGAGGCCCAGATGAGGAAACAAGACTCATTTCAGGTCTGAACTTGGCCATTTTAATGATGGTGGGAAGAGACAGGAACTACGCCTGATCAGATGGGATAAGCACCTTACTTTCACTCCCTTCCTGACCTGTAATGGACAGACATTTGGTCTTCATGGAGCCTTTGCCTTGTCTCTTCCTGTGCCTCCATGTTCTGAGGCTGCAATATGTTCTGAGTTAGGTGCTGGCACTCCCAGAGTAATTATGCTAGCCTTAAATGTTCATCACAACTATAGTGGGTACAGATTTCCTGAAGGGCTTCACACAATATTAATTTGATTCCATTATCTTCAAAAAGAGCATCTCACTTCAGAAGACTGTGAATCATGTAGGTGAAAGTATCTTTCAGAGGATGAACAACTCCTTAGAGAAAATGGGCCAAAAGACCAAAATGAAGGAAATCTTAAGCTCCTGAGATTGCTAAGTGAAGATTTTCTTTGTAGTTGTTGGAGTTTTTTAGCACCTCTTCTTCAATTTGTCTGCCTTTGAACTGAGATCACAGGGAGATACAGGATCTTCTCATTCAAATGATCTGTTCTTCCACTGCCATATAATGCCATGGATTCATCAGGAGGGAATTGCAAAGTCTCCTTTCCTGTCCAGAATATAGTAAGCCCTGCTTGGATCTAGGGGTGCCTGCTCCTGTGTGCTAGCAAAAACACTACTTGCTGGGTAAATCAAAGAGCTTTCTCTCTCATAGCTATATTGCTGTGGCTTTTATCTTGCACAAAGGTCTTAAAGTAGAAGATTTCTCGCCTTTACCCAAAATAATCACATTCAGCTTTTGGATTACAACTGAGATGGCAGCTTCACAACCTACCAGTCACAGCAAATAAAATAAGGTCAAATAAAATTCAGCAAAGATTTTTGATTAATGGACATCAGCAAGCAACTGTAGATCTGTGAACAGCAGGGTTATTTAAAGTTCTTGTACTTTTTCATTTATAGTCATTTCTGTGTCTTGCCACTGTGCTATCTGAGTGGCTCAGAACACTCCCATGAGCAAAGCAAAGAATGATCCCAGTTGTGGGAGGAAGAATAAGAGAAGGCTGAGAGAAGTGGCAGTCACGCAGAGCATTTGCAGAACAGCCAAGATCACAATCCATGCTTCCTCCCCTTTATGAGTTTCCCATCCTTCCTTCCTTTTACTAGACTGTTGGCCAAATAAATATGTGCCTTCTATCCAGAGGTCTTTCTCCTGGTTTTATCATCATGATCAAGCTAATTGGGAGCAGGAGGGTAAATGAGGCATAGCTGATGCACATGGCATGATGCCCAGCTGACGCTACTATTAAACTGATGCCGGAAAAGTTAGGAAACCATAGCCTGGCATTGAATAATAGGCCTATTGCAACTCAAGTGTGGGGCAGAGAGAGATTTTCCTGCAGCTGGCACCATGTCTACAAGTGGTGTACAAGAGAAAGTAATGAATGACTTGGCTCTTTATGTTTCCTAGGTTCAAATCATCACAGTTCATCAGGCAGCCATGAGTCTGACTGATGACTCCATGTAGAAAGCAACAATCATTTCCCTTAAGAGTGACAGATGAAGAATAAGTTGCAGTTATAATCTCCCATTTCATGGGTCATGTTGCCAATTTAATGGACTGTACTTATTAACTGATTTAAGTTCCAGTTCTCTGTTTATATCTGATGTGAATAGGTATTCACATAAATTAAACATTGCTTGCAAGGAAGGATAACAGTTAACAGCTGACATCATAAACAAAGTACACTGGAGACAAACTAAGCTTTCATTTCAGAATTATTTTGCTCCATCAAAACAAAGTACTGGCATCTTGCTCAACACTTTTTCCATTAAAAGCCCATTTGCCCAAAGGGGAGCATCTGTTAAGATCACTGCTGCCACATGGAAGCCTTTTCCCATATGTACTACATACAAAATGAAATGAGGACATAAATTTTTTCAACACAAATGAAGTGTGTTTTTTAAGCAAAAGAGAAAAACAGTTATGTAAAACTCAAACTCTGCTAGTAAATTTGGGTGAAATTTGCCTTTATCATCTCTATTCTGGTTATCCAAGTATCTCCAACATGCTTGGAGTACCTGACTTCAGAAGAATAAGGCTGAGTTTCTTGGATTAGATACTCAAATCACCAAAGTTATTTATAAAGCTTTAGAGCTATTGCTGAGTATGTTACTGCTTGGTTGGAGATGTTGATGATTTACAGGAAGGTTGTGGGTAATTAAAGGCTTTATGGAGTGGTAACCATTAAAAACCAATTATTTACTATTGATCAACATGTTATGATGGAGCTAATTAAGCAGAGGAACAACTTATTCAGTGTTTCAATGGATTCACCTTTGATGGGAATTTTCTTGAAGATAAACTGCTTTTCTAAAAGGTTTGGGAACTTTCAGACAGAAAATCATAGCTAAAATGCTCCTTTTGTAAGGGGCTGTGTTTCAATCTCCATAATGTTTCTGGTTTTTTTCTTCTGTGGTGTTAGTAATGTATTAGCTTTTTATGTACTTAAAAAAGAAGCTATTGCAATGTTTATTTGGGTTGAGCAACTATCTGGGTAAAATGCTGTTCTTTAATATTTGATCTGCATATATCTCCCTTTCCCCCTCACCATAAGCAGGTGCAGCCAGGAGGGACTGAAGAGTGGAGGTTGAGAACTGCCTAAAGGCTCCTTTGCTCCACTGCTGGTTGTGCACCACACCTAAACCACCTCCTAATTGCAGAGCTATATATAGGGAACTTTCAGATTAAGTACAGAACTGGTTTTACAAGGTTATTACCCTGTCATCAGAGCACAATAGACGCCTTAAGAAGGGGCAGAGGACAGAAACATGGCCAAGAGAGATGAGAGGATTTTATGGGTCAAAAGAGTCATAACCAGGAAACTACTCCTATGACCCTTCAGCACGCCACTGCAGTGTCTAGCAGGAATGATTAACCCATGCTCAGAAATCTAGGAAAAGTTATAGCTGAATGGGCCCTCCCAACATCATATTTTTCTTTTCCAGGGATTTTATAAGGGTTTGCTATTCCTCAGTCCCTTCCAGCAGCTGCTGCTGCTGCTGTTGTGGATTTGCAGCTGCTGTTTCTGTGTGAGCTTTGCTGCCATATGGCACCATAATTCTCATTTACCACAGCTCTGCTCACTCTTCTAATATCCACAGTGTTATTGAATAGTACATCACTTTGTTCTTTGAAGAGAATGTTACATGTTTTGGCTGTTAATCATGAATCCAATGGTTTCTTTCCACACACCTGAAGGCTTAATTAAAGTGATGCAAGTTTTTTTGGTTTTTTTTTTTTTTTAAATCAATCATCACTCATTTAGTCCATTAGGGGGGAAATATTCCTCTTTACACCCATCCTTACCTGGACTGCAAAGGTCTTATCAGTGGGCAAAAAGATGTCACCAAATGTGCAATCTTTGAAAAGTGCAGTTTTCAATAAAGCTTATCCTAGATAAGTGTCAGAGATTACTTGCTTAACTGGGCTGGTAATGTTCGTTCAATATGATGTGCCATGAAATCAAACAGGCTGGAGGTCACATGGGCTCGTCTTTCAGTCTGTCTGGTTTCTTGTTTAAAACCTATGATGTCAGGGTGTTGTGGGCAGGTGGATGAGTCTGTCTCTGGGTTTTCAAGCTGGTTTTTTGTACCACAGCTCCCAGAGTAGAAGGCATCCAGAGATGAGAATGTAAGAAAGGGGAATTTGATTTTTTTTCCCCTCTCATTCTTCTACCTTTTTTTTGTTGTTCCTTTCTATGTTTGCTGTGTACAAAAATAGCAATGAGCTGCAATAATCTCTCATTTCTCCTGCCAATACCTTCTATTAACAACACAACTGGATCAGACAAATGAGTACATGCTTTTGGCTGTCAATGGAAAGCAACACTTTCCTCAACCTCATGTACTTATGTTCTCTTCTAGAACAAGAGAGAATTTACTGTGTAGATGTAATGATATCCATTAGAAAATTGTAGCCTATTATTAGACTGGAGACTTTCTTGTGCTCCTGTACTGTAAACTATTCACCAGGTGTTGCCTTGGGATGGCTGACTTGAAACAGAGACTGGACAGAACTAGAGAACAAAACAAATATTTATTAAAAGGCCCCCCAGGACATCCAAACCAGCCCCAATGGCCCCGCTCTCCCCCGAAAACCCCGGCCACACCCCCTGTCCCCCTTGGGTCTATTTGCATATTGGGTTTAATTGTCCAATTACAACTCCAGGCTGTTGAAGTCTCATCCTTCTTTTTTTTCTCTTCAGTCCATTGTTGTTGATGCTTTTGGGCCAGAAAGTTGTCCTTGGTTTTTGGCAGGAAAGGATTTGTTTTGTCTACCTACTACCTACTAGCACTTAATATGAAGCTTAAAACTACACCCGAAACAGCATGGAATCTGGAAAACATAAAAGCTAAAAACTAAAGGCATCATTTCCCCCCTTTAGAGGCTTGACAAGGCCTTTTCCTTGTCAAGTCTCTATTCTAAATATCTACTACCAATAGATATTCAATAACAAATAAGTACCTATCACTAGTAAATAACTAACAGTAATGAACATTTGACTAAGGATAAATATCTAATAACGGTGAGTATCTAGTAGTAATAACTAGAAACAATAATAAATAGTAATGAGGTCTAGTACAGTATTGTACAAAACAATGATGATTTTGAACGGTTTTAGTTACATAGAAGAAATCTTTTAAAGTATGTTTTCACCTGCATCAGTCTTTGGTGTCTCTATTCTTGCAGTTGTTTCAGGAGCTGAAGCTCTTTTAACTGGGGAGTAGTGAATCCAAGGTCCTTTGCCAGCAATTTTGATGGCGGTGAGAGCAAAAACACCACTAAGCTGAGAGCAATCTGTCTCAAGGGCGTGGGATTGAACAGTTCAACTTTTATATCAAGAGTTGCAAGTTGTCAGCTGATAGCATCTTTGCTTTCTGCTTTATTGCAACGTGAAGTGCCCCATACAGAAAATGGGGATGACATATAAATAATAAATATTGCAGAGTAACAGCTGTTACTGTTTCCTGAACAGTTTCTCAGGGTGCCGGTGTTCTGCTCCGTAAAATGCTTCCCTGTATAATTTACTAGATGTCTCTGATTAAAATGGAGACAGTATATACAATTACACCTAACTAAGCAATACCTCTGAACAAAAACAGTCACTGTGTTGCCTGGAAACTGGTAGTCTGTCTAAAAGTGAGCACCTGCACTTGCAGACCAGTGTTAATTTGTCCTGCTTTTGGGCAGGAGCAGACATTGAGCTCAACCCAAGAGCAAGACACTTGTGTGTCATCAGGAGGAACCCTGCTGTGGCAGTGAGGGTGTCCTAACTCCACAGAGAGTGTGGACAGAGTTCCATGTTCTGTCAGTACTGGATGAAGTAAATGGCTTTTACTGCCCACCATGAGGCGGCCATACATGCTCCTGATTAATTCTGGATAAAACATGGCTGTTGTGATGCAGCTCTGGATTCTGTTCCTTTCAGTGCAGGCATAGCAGCAAATTCAGGCACTGAGCACAAGGCAAGGGTTCAGCTTGAGGAGAAATTTTGTATATATATTAATATGTTTGTTTCTTTGATTCACTGCTGGAGGAGCACTATGGACTTTTTCCTACAATATAAAGACACAATTAGTTGTGAGAGCCATTAGCGTGTTATAAAGGACATTTCATCCCATCGTATTTGCTGAAAAATTTTCCATGCTTCCAAAAACAAGAATATACACCCAATTATTCTTTAAGTGGCAATTATCTCCATGTGGATTTAATTCAAAAATTATTAAAAAGAAAATAGTGTGCCTACTTTTTACAAAGGCAAGCTTCAGGAAAAGAATTGGCTTAAATCTTGCTGTCTTGGTAGCCTTTAAAATGATAATAACAACAATAAAATCTTGTTCTCAAAAGGCCAGGAAAGCATTTGATGTAAATAGATTCAGCTCCATGGAAGCACATGGATTTTTGCCAATTGATACCAATTTAGAATCTGTCCTGACCTTTCATGCGGGGGTATAAAGTAGCCTTATGGCAACTACAGATTTTGAAAATGACAGAGTTCTTTTAAGACACATTTTACAGTATAATTGACCCTTAAAAAGAAGATTTGATAACAGAAGGTCTATGATAAATGGGGGTTTTTGTTTTGGTTTGGGTTTTTTGTTTTTATTTTGGGGAGATAACAAAATGAATTATATTTTCTTGCAGACCATGACTGTTACTCTGAGTTATATTGAATATAACTCAGTGTGTGAGAAAATTCAATTGATTTTGATGGACTTGTTCACAATTCAAGGGGGATTACTCAATGACACTTAAGTGGTTAGAGTTGGATCTTGTCATAAATAGAAATAAAACTTTGTTTGTGAAAGACAGATGAAACAGGGTAATATCTTTTCAGCTTAGCTAGCTATCTAGCCCCTTAAACACTAATCTTCCTAGACATGTCATTGAAGAAAAGCTTGTAAAAACCTTCCTGACACTCACCTACCCTCATGCTGAGGTGACAGGTAACTCTTTCCCACTGTAAACGTCAACCAGCAGTCATGTCCTCTGCATTATACACTGTCATTTATTCTTGGAAAGAGGAAATCCTGAATCCAAGTCATCTTTTTCTGAGAAATATCTGATTTAATTCAGACCCTATTTTAGGGTGATCGGTGCTGTCATGTCCTGGATACCGCTGTACTTGGCTCCCTTGAAGCTGCATGGTAGAAAAGGCTGTGCTGTGTGCAGAAGGCAAGCAAAAATGATGTTCTCTGGGTAGAAGGACAGAACCCTCCCCCTTTCAGGTGTTCCTCTTCTGCTCCCTTCTACTGTTGGCAGGTGTCGAAAGTGGAAGTGCATCTATGCCTGAATTACATGCCTCAATTGGGTTCGTTGTCTATTAAAAGAGGCAATGAGATACACTCTGTATCCAAACAATATATTAGCCCTCCTATGGCAGTATTTGAGAGGAGCAGCACATGGCAAAGAGCTTCACATTGTTCTTCTGTGTCTTGTCATCATAGCAAGTGGATTTCTGATCTTTCTCTCACCCATTTTGTTTTTCTTTCTTGTGGTAAAACAGCTTCACTCTCTCAATTACTACTTCTGCCTCAGCCTTTACCTGGGAATTTATGCCCACATCTCTCCTTCTTGATAGCACACTTCTTGTTGGTCCCACTCTACCTAAGCAACTGAGGGCAGCAGCCTTCAACAGCTGCTTTTGTAGCCCTGCCTCCGATACCTTGCTGTATTGGGGATTGGGAGAGACAGGAACCCTGATTTCATGATCAGAATTCGACTTTACTGAGATGCTCCAAATCCTAATATACTGTTTTAGAAGGGTTAGTAATTTCACTACAATGGTTATGTTAAACATTACACAAACAAACTCATACATTTTACAACATCTCTTGCTTGCAGGGGTATTTGATTCGATCTTCTTTTTCCTGTGCCAGACTTGATCCAATCTTCTTGTTATCTTCAAAGCTTTATTTGTTCTTGCCAAGAAATCTTGGTTTATCAAACTAACTATGCTAATTCAGTCCACAGCATCCCTTCCTGTGTACCCCAGTATCTCCCACATGATACATGTTCATGGGGTAACATTTGACTGTGCTCTGCAAGCTGATTTGAAAGTCATAGCCAGAGCCACTGTGAAGTTTTTTGCATGGGTGCACATTTCCATGTCTGTTTGATGTCTCTTCACTTACTGGTTGCCATGCTGAGACTATGCAGCTGGAGAGGGGTAGTCTTAGTTTGCTAATCATTCTCACGTCACAAAGAGTAAGGAGGCAAGGACACCTCTGGTACAGGTCTAATGGTCCACTTTTTTCTGATTCCTGGCGAGACACGCAAATTTGATAAATAGTGTCTGAATCAAACAATGTAACACACAAACTACCTACCTCTTAGTTCTCAGGCTGTAAACACCAAACCTGCAAAACTGTGTTTGGTGGGAGGAGCAAAAGAAAAACAACAGGATATATTACAGAAAAAGGCTATTTTAGCAGGTATGGCAGGAATTGCAGAACAAGTAATTTCAGAATCAATTAGAATATTCTGGTTTTTAGGTAAATGATGGAACTATAACTGTATGGGGTCTGGACTTAAGAGTGAATTGAAATCTCTGGAATTTGTTTCAGAGAGGTATGCTGGCAATAAGACTGGGATGAGGCTGAATATAAAGAAACAAAATATGGCACGTTTTCGAGAAATGTTTAAAAAGAAGAAATCTTGTTTAGTACTTGGACTACAACAAGTGAGCAACATTATTCGGAGAAACATACATGGGAACATAAAGGGGCTGCATTACTCTATCACTAGATACTGCATTAAGTTCTCAGAAGAAATATAATTCATTACATTATCTTACTTTGTGTAAGTATAGTGAATAATGCTCTACATTAAAAAAAAATCAAGATAACAAAGCTAAGATATTGGAGTAGAGCAGTGAGTTTGTTATGAACCAAGGAAGGTATAATTTAAAAAGCAAGAAGTGTAAGGAACAAAGAAATAGTGTAGTATTTCATAGGTAAGCATTGATTTGGCTCCATCTCAACTCTGCTCCAGAATTAAAAAAAAAAAAAACAAAAACAAAAAAGGAAAAGAATCAGATATTTGCATATGTAGAGATGAATGTAAGTTAACAAAACAGGCTGAATAATGAATTCAATTACACAGCAAGTGCAAGTGAAGTGTTTGTAATGCTGTTATAGAAATGTGACTATGATAAGCTCATTCACATTACATTCTGTTTCTAATTCAATTTCCATGCATAAGCCCAAATTGCTGGGTTTTGTTCTGTCACTGCAGATATAAAAAAAAACAGTATAAAGGAGGACATGTTTTGTCAGACTTTCAATAGATGGGTGTTATAAAGCTGTATCTTCCTCCCTAATAAATGCTATACTTACAGTTAAACAAACAAAACCACAATTTCATAGCCAATCTATTTTTATGTCCATGAATAATATATACTGCATTAAAATAAAATTTTAAGCATCTACCATAAAATTGTACATGAAAATTCATACTGAAAATGAAAGAGGAATGAGCCAGAGCAATCTTTGATAGATAGCAAATTCTATTGAAAAATAAAATTCAGTCCCTGCCTGAAGTTTCTGCCTCTCATCATCATCACAGTTTTAGTACACCATCACTTCACAGCTATAATTTTAGTACTAATTATCTTATTAATGTATTAAAATGAATCTATGGATTTGTTCTTTGCCTCTGTGCATTATATGAACTGCAATCCCTGTCTCTGCCTATCTTGGATTTTTGTTACAGGATGATGAAATGTCTATGCTCTAATGATCTGATTGGTTTTGGAATGAACAGTTAAGGGATCAGTTGTTCAAAGGACATAAAATTTTCATAGAATACCCATCTTTTTTTTTTGCCAAAAGGTAACACTTTCAAGCTCCTGCCTTGGTTGTGTTTTTTTGTTGTTGTTGTTGTTTTTTTTGTTTAAGGGTTTTAGCCCACTTTAAAGCTGGATGTAAGGGTCAACAGTTGAATATATAACCAAGAAATTTCCTGCTGGGAAGGGAAGAGGAGTGTATCCCTGGTAAATAGCCATGTGCTTATTTTTACCCACTGTTTTTATGTAAAATAAGTGTGGACAAAAAGGACGGTAGATTAACTAGGCACACACAGGAAACAACTGACATTGGTAAGCCCTTTCCTTGAGATGAGTTGTCTAATGGTATGCTGGTCACACCATCACAGGATCCCATCCAGAGTCTTGATCTTGGAGAGTTTGGTAAAAGAATTTAATAGCTTTGCTTTGATTTGTGTTCCACAAGATTCACAGTTGGCTAAATAAAAGTTCTGATTCCTTGGCAATGATGTGTGCACTGTTGAGGTATAGGTCTCTGGTGCTGTACATACTTTTGATGTCAGTAGCTTCTGACACTACAGTAGCAGCAGGAGTGTTATGCCAAGTATAATCTATATTGTGATTTGCAGGAAAAAAACCCCATATTTAAAATGTTTCCTTAGGATTTAAAATTGTCAGAATCATAGCCTAAACAATGTAGTAACTTACCAAATGGGAGAGCAATGCATGGCCAAGTTCTGCACCAGAAGAAGCTTTTTTAACTAAAGGAAACATTTGGGCTTTGATTTTTGTTTGACATTTGGCAGTAGAAATTGTTCTGGGCAAGTAAACATGATGGAAATGATGTATCGAAAGTAATTTTTATCACTTACCCAAGCAATAAGTAAGAAGATCATGACTTGGGTCATATCCTCACAAAAGCTTACATCAAGGCCAGCCTTTGATTAAGGCAGGAATAGGTGTAGGCCAGAGTTACAATCCCTTGGATAGGAAGGAAAATGTAAAGTGAAGCCCCCTGTGCCTGTTCCATTCCAGGAGTGATCCAAAAAGACAAGAAATAGCCTGAAAAACACATCATTGCCCCTCTTTTTTGAGCACACATTTGCTTAATTGAATATGTGTTTATGGGTGGAATATAATATATGAAAAAAACCCAAAGTATTTATTTTGATTCCTGCAGCCGTTCAGTTTCTCTTTGGATAAATAAGGCTTCTGTACATTCACCATCTCAACATGTCCACCTTTGAGCCAATTATGTATTTCCAATGCAATCTGTTTGGATTTTTTTTGGTTTTTTTCTAAATACAGAAGAAATTCAAAATGAACTTAAGCAAGCACTAGGTAAAAAGAATTTTTAATATACACCTTATCTCACAACTGGTGCAAAGGAAGTTTAATAAATAGAAGTGAAGTGGATATCTGTTTTTTCTTCAAACTGGAGTTTTAAAAACATCATTTAAAAATTTAAAAATCAAATACCTAAGGAATTTGTTTATCAGACTTAATTTTTGTGTATAAAATTCATCAGTTGCATTCACACTTCATGATTCCACCTTGCTCAAAGTTGAACTTAGGACAAAGATCTAAGATATAGGTGAATTGAAGAAGTTTCAATATAAATTAAAACAAATTCAAGATTCTTTCTTTAAGTTACTTCAGCTTTTTAAAAAGGATGAACATTCATCATGACTGCTTCAGGATTCCCTTTAATACATATTTGATGAGATTTGAAAGAACTCAGACTTAGAAATTCTCTTTTATTTAGGCTTTTCTAAATACTGAAGTAGAATCAACCTTGGATCTAAAGGAATATTAGCTCTCTCCTCACATATTCTGTCTAGTCTTGTGAGAGCTGCCCATTGTACCCAAATACAACAGTTTCTTTAGCAGTGCTGAATTTTAGACACTAAAGGCAGCCTCTCCTCAATGGGGGTTACTACAAGGGGAAAAAGAAATTTTCAGTGTGTCAGGGAAGGGACAATCTAATCCTCTTTGCTGGTACATCTGCTCTGGCAGTTTTGCTCTACAAATCAAAAGGCATCCCATTAATTAAAGTTCCTTTTGCTTTCATTTTTATTCAGCTCAAGAAATGTGACCACTATTCCAAAAAAAAAAAAAAAAGGGTTTTAGCCCACTTTACTCACAAATATTCACCACAGAAGTGCACACACTTTGTCTGGTTTCTCCTTTTTTTTTCTTCTTTTTCTTTTTCTTTCTTTTCTTTCTCTTCTTTCTTCTCTTTCTTTCTCCTCTTTCTTCTCTTCCTTCTTTTTCTTCTCCTTTTTTCTTCTCTTTCTTCTTTTTCTTTCTTCTCTTTCTTCTCTCTTCTCTGTCTTTCCTTCTTTCTCTCCCTTTCCTTTTCTCTCCCCCTTTTTCCTTCTCCTTTTTAATAGAGAACCTTTTCCTTTGGCAAAGTGCAGTACATTCAAAGAGTCTTATAAAACAAAGCTTTCAGTTCTTGGTCAGCAACAAACTCATCTTTGTTCATGCAGCTCTATTAAGGAAAGAAGGCCAATTTTATGCAGGTTTCAATAGTCTGTAGCACAAAGACATCTATCTGCATGCAAGCTATCTGGCAGCCACACAGCAGACTGTGAGGTCATCCATTTTAGCAATCGCCAGCTGCAATGAGGAACGGTAAAAAATTATGAACTGCTTTATATAGTGGTTTGTGTTTTTTCCCAAACAGGCAGCACTACAGATTTATGTATTGTTTTGTGGACAGATAACAAGTGCAGCTCATGGGGTGCCTTCACATCTAGATCTCAGGATCTGGTCTGCATTTTCCCTGTGTGTCTAGGTCTGTTTTCATTGGACACCAATGTCATCTATCTTAAGCAGGAAGTGATGCTCGACTGCTTTATCCCTGGGGTTTTTACTGTTGTCAAAGGAATTCTGGCCCTTTATTTGATGGACTTTTACTGTGCTTTTGCTACCATCCACTATTATTCCACAGTGGGTGGCCAGCTATTTAACACTTGCCAGTTGCATCATACACTGCCCATAAAGACCACATACTGTAATTTCACAGCATGAAGAAAATGAGAATATTTCAGAATATCTTCTCATAGAAGAGAAAGATGTTTTTAGAAGAAAACTTGAAAGGAACTGGAAGGACTTTTATACAGAAAGATGAGCTGTCCGAGGCAGGATGCATACCCTGATCTAAAACACAGTGGAAAGACTTCCTTTCAATCCAGCTGGATTTGAAATGGATTTGTGCTGTAGATGGACTTATAAAAATGAAGGGTCTGGGCTGCATTTAGATACATAGTTCAGTGCATTTCATTGCTTATTAGCATAGGTAGTGGAGAAAAGAGTGTCTGAGTAAAGAAAGAGCCAACCAGAAATTATTTCCTGACAGACAGCTTTGCCTTTGTGCGCAGTGCCCACCCTAATGAACAGATGAGCAAGATACCATAATAAGGTAAAGTGGGGAATTGTGTTATGTCAACTCTTGTGCAAAAAACACTTTGAGATTGTTTTTATCCTGCAGTGACTGCCAGGAAGACAGTGTCTTGTTGAAGGAGAATGCCTCAGGGTTCCTTCTCCATGTAGTTAAATTGGCAGTTCCTTAAATTTGAAGGCTAAGCATACTGTGTCAGAAGTAGGCTCTTGAATTTATCAATGCAAAATTCTAAAATGGTAACACCATGAAGTTTAGAATTTGTTTTCACATATTTTCTGAATATCATGGTTGTTTTATTATCTAAAAACATCTGAAAACCATAAAAGGGGATGGAAAAAACAGGATGATAGTCATGCTTCTTATTATATGTGATATATGTTTACCTGAAAAGCAAATATAATATGCTCCCTTTTGAACAAGTTTGATTGAGAACTTTCTTACATAGGAGCAGAAGATATTTACAAGCTCTTGTTTTCTAGCAGCAGCATTTTGGAAACAATAATATTAGAGAATTGTGTAGAAGTGTGTAGTTTTTGTTAAAGCAGAACATTCAGTTGCAGCTAGTTTGATAGAAAAGATCACCATGTCAATGAAAACAAAGTCTTTATATCTAGCATATTCTGACTTAAATAGTGTGGTTCTGCAATCAGTCCAGTGATTCTTCATACATGTCTTTTGGATCACAGCATCTATTCCCAGCTACAGAGCAATAGATGTAGAACAAATAAATACATTATATTCACAGAATCACATTGCAGCAGAGAAGCAGAAATTCTACAAAACATGACATTTACTGCTGTAAAAAGGTGACTGTCATCTTGCTCCCTCTCCATATGAAAATCAGGCTTTGCCTTAAGTTATACACTTGTGATGCCCTAAGCAGTAGAATCACAGAATCACAAGGTTGGAAGAGACCTTCAAGGTCATCGAGTCCAGCCCATGCCCTAACACCTCAACTAAACCATGGCACTGAGTGCCACATCCAGTCTTTTTCTAAACACATCCAGGGATGGTGACTCCACCACCTCCCCAGGCAGGCCATTCCAGTATTTTAACACTCTTTCTGTAAAAAACTTTTTCCTAATATCCAACCTTTATTTCTCTTAATGCAGTTTAAGACTGTGTCCTCTTGTTCTGTCAGTTGCTGCCGGGAGAAAGAGACCAACCCCCACCCGACTACAGCCACCTTTCAGGAGGTTGTAGAGAGTGATAATGTCACCTCAGAGTCTCCTGATACACATTATTAATTTGTATTATTAGCAATACTATATCTTTAGCTTGTATTAATATAACTGTTTACCAGCCTCAGCCCACAGCAGCAGATGTTGTGTAAATGCTTGTGGGAACTCTGTGTGTGTTTGAGAAGATGGGATCTCACATTGGTTTTAGCATTTCTTATAAAAAGCCAGAAAATAAGCCTTGTTTTGTTCCCAAATATGAAAGAGAATTATGCCTTCAGTAACACCTTTGTGAGTGGGTGAGAAGTGAGCTATATTTTAAATGAATTATTTAGCCACCTACACACAGATTTAGATGGATGATTAACCCATTAATGTGTTTTTTCTTAGTGCGTTCTTCACGATTTTTACTTGTAACACACACACACAGAGACACACACAGAGACACACACACATTGTATGTGCATGCACACCAAGAAGAGACATAGCTACTTGAAAACTTAGATAACCTGACCCAGGTAGAAGAAATTAAGGAATACAAAGAATCACAAGCTGTCAGTAAACATGCTTTTTGGAACTATGTTAAAATACATACCTTTGTGTAAGAACATTTGGAATAATATTTCAGAGAATTGAAAAATCTGTACCTATTTCTTAGGATAAAGCAAGCTTTCAAGAAAATGCATTCACACATCTATTCAGGGAGTGCTGTGGGATTGTTGGAGGAACTTCTGGGTGAACCTGTTTAGACTATGAGTCAAAAACCTCCCATGAGCTGAATTTACGTATTCATAAGCTCTGAAGTCCCATGATTTCATTTGCTAATCGTGAATTACTATAACTTAATCTCCTGCCACAAGGCTAAGTAGGCCTTCATAACAGGCTGCCTGCCTGCTACATGGGAAGTAAGAAAAATTTGTACTTAACCTGCAAAGAAAGAGCCGCCTAAGCCTCATCTGCAGAGCTTAGCAGGTTTAGTAGAGCAGTTATTGCTGCTCACCTGCAATGAAATAACTATTAGGCTACAATAATCATAAGGCTTCTATTGGATTTATGTTTCTAAGTAATGGGACTTCAGCAACCTAAGTAATTTAGACACTTCTGAAGATTTTACCTTAAACAATGATAATTCCTTCCAGCTTTACAGGAATCAATCTATCCTGGGCTTTTACATTGTGCTGAAGGTTGCATTTTGATATTGGATCTATAACTGTGAAGACCTCATGATAATAATCCCTAGTTCTTTGCAATCTAATATCTGAGAAAGGAGAAAAAATTGTTCAGATAGAAGGAAAACTTCATTTCCTTAGGAGTTTTTAAGTGATAAGTTAAATTCCATGGAAATAGCTAGTCAGAAAAACAGATACTTAAATCAGGACGTTGGATATTTCTAATCCAGTGTCTGGAGCGCGGAGGTCAGTTGAGTTTGCCCTTTTTTTCCTGATCTCAGATGCTTTTCAATTTGCAATGAAAGGGTCATACACCCTGTAGCCAGTGGTTCTCTTACTCTGCTAGAGAGAAAGATACTATTTGAATATATAGATACTGGTATCCACCTCATAAATTTTTTTCAAATAAAAGCAAACTTTGGTTAAGACCAGTAGTTTCAAAATTCTATACAGCTGCTCTAAGGATGTAGAAATCCATGATCTGATAAAGGGAAAGGCATCTCCAGGCTGATTGTGTGATTAAGCTTCTGCTGAGGTCAGAAACAATGTTATGTTGTCTTTAACAATCTGTTTTCCATTAAGTGATAGGAATTGTTGTATCATGGTGATGCTTGGAAAGAAAAAGGAATAAAGGTAATGTCTCCAAATGAAGTCTTAATTTATGCAAGCAATTAGTTGTCCTTTGCTTTTATAGATGAAACAATCTGTTCATATCTGTGTGTAGTGTAGTACTGCATAATTTGCCATTGCTTATTTAACACCAGATATTCTGTGCTATTTGGAAAATGTATGTCAAGCACAGAATTATTTATTGCCTTTTATGCACAAGAAATTCAAACTGCCTGACCAGGGCAAAGTCTACTCCTATATGGTGTTCTTTTAGAGGATAATAGCATCTATCTTTTACCTCACTCAAGTTTTGCATAAATCTTATGGATTTAAGAAAGTCAGTACGTCTCAGATCCTGAAGAGACCCCATCTAAAGATCACACAGCATGGAATTAATACTTCCTTTTGAGTTGAAGAACCAGCAAAAATTCTTCCTCTCAGATCTGAACTTCATTGTAAGTCCAGCCTTTCAGGGGATGTAGGTAGGTTCAAAAAGCATCTCTCACAGGATCTCCATAGACTAAAAGAGCAGTGCATTCTTTGCAACTTGACACAATTGTTTCCAACAATTAAGGGCAGAAATATGATCCAATTCTGCTTTTAGGTGACATTGTGAGAGGTTTTTTTGAGCTGTGGGATAAGTTTTCATGCTCATATTTCATGAGTCAAAAGATGTGTTTGGACACCCGTTTTCTTAAAATCAGGATGGTGATTCTTCAGCTGATTTGCTTCAGCTGAGTTTCATGATGCCTTCACAGTAACACTTTCTCTTTCCCCTACTCATAGTACTGTTTTGCAATGGTCACATTGCATCTCAACTGTTATTTGGCCAAAAAATCCCTCATTCCTTTCTGTCAGATGACAGAGCACATATTTATAGAGCAGCTTAACAGCACTCTACAGGGAGTTGCGGGCTTTGCTGTGCATTTGAAGGAATAAAATGAAGAAGGCCTTTTTGATCCTGTCTGTTTTCTAGAGTTTTAATTGTTACCAGTTTAGCTAGATATAAACATTAAAACTCCCATTGCAATGAATGGGGTATGATACTTCAATTTTTATTTTCTCACAGTGAAGACATTACATTAAAGCCGATTACACTTGCCACCTCTTATTAAAAAGCAAGAGTTTGTGAAGTGTTCATATGTATTGTGAGGTAATTGTTCATCATTTATTTCCATGATCAAAAGGAAATCAAGATACAGCTTAGATAGTTATATAAATATAAACATACATATATATAGATATTAAAAAAGGAGGGATCAATCAGTATTTAATCAAGCAGGCAAAGGCAGTATCTAGAAGTTAAATGACATAATTAGGTAGAGGATATATATTTTTAGGATTTTTATGTACTAGCTGGAACAAAACTTCTAGGGAAATGACACCTGACAAACTACAAGCCTTACTGGTATGCTTGAGACAGATTTATTCACGATAGTGGTGTTAGTGATCTGCTGTCTCTCTTGGTTTTAGAGTAAGGGATTCTATATCATCCATTATATTCTATATTACTTTGCCTATCCCTAACTTTCTCACCTCACTCAACAGGTGAAATCAGTTATCTATTACTTCTCTATCTCTTAGGGGAAAGGATCACTGGATAATGTTCTGTAGTCTGTGCTGGGCAATGACTTATATGTCTCAGGTCTCAAGACATCTGAATGACAAATTTGTAATCCATGCTGTCTAACTTCAGACATCTGTGTTGTTGTGTCTATGCTGAAACTAACTGTCCATGGCTCCACTTCTTTCAAGTAACTGTTTCCAGGATGCAAGTCATCATTCTATAATGTGAATGTAAGCAAAAATGAATAAAAAACTATAAATGCAAAACATAATGTGGTGAAGTTTGGGGAAGTAAATGTGGTCACTGGAAAACTGATATTTGATGGTTTTTCAATTTGTTCAATTTATTTTAATTTATGGCAAAATTACTAATGGAATGTCAGAATTTCTTTGATCTTGAAGAATTTGGCATTCAGAAATGCACAATTTTAAAATTCATTGCCATAGGACTTGGCAGCTGTTCCACTGAATAGAGGGGCGTCTCATTGTCTTCAGTGGATTTGGGAATGCATCATGGCATCTGATTTTTGCAATACACTTTGCACACACAGCTGCCATCAACTTAAGTCAAATCTGAAATATGGTTTACATGTTGGGATGCAGTTATCTCACTGGCACAGAGTCTGATAAATGAATGAGTAAGCTGTATTGTTCCTTCACTTACACCTCACACCACTTAATAAGCAATACCTGCTGTACATTTAAATAATAATGAAAAGAGTAAGCAGTCTTCCTAACCTGATGAGACTTCGAAAATTAGTCATGGTCAGTATTATTCACCATTTATGATAGAAAAGCCTCCTGTGTTTTACATCAAATAGCATGTAAACCAGATTTGAAAAGGTGAAGGGATGACAACCTTTTGATATTTTTGTATATTTGTGCATAGTGACTATCTTTGAAATGGAGATGAGTCATAAATTCAACACACTGTAACATCCATAGAAACACAGTCACATGGGAACATCAGTATGATTGTAGCAGCAGGGTAAGGCTCAAGGCAGTCTTGAACAAAATACTGAAGAAGTGTTAGTTTACTTTATTAATTCATAAAATTCAGCACCTATCTGGTTGCAAATCTTGTGGAAATATAACTTCTGAATTTGGTTAGAGCATACGTAGTTCCTTACGCTGAAGAATTATTAGATCTTTTAGAGCAGAGTACTTGCCATTCCAGTGGAAAGGTAAAAACCCAGACAGAAAGTGGAGCACCTGGATGTGGAGGTGTACATCTTATAACTGTTTAATGGGAATACTGGGAGTCTTGAGATAAGCCAGCCGTATCTTGGGCTGCATCAAAAGCAGTGTAGCCAGCAGGTTAAGGGAGGGGATTCTGTCCCTCTGAATTGAGAGGGCCTAGGGGTGACCTAATTGTGATCTTCCAGTAGGAAGCCTACAAGAGAGATGCAAAGGGACTTCTAAGAAGAGCATATAGTTGCAGGACTACATGTGACGGGGGAATGACTTCCAACTGAGAGTAGGTTTAGATTATATATTAGGAAGAAAAGCCTTTATTGTGAGAACACTGAGACACTGAAACGGGTTACCCAGAGAAGTTATGGATGCCTTATCCCTGGAAGTGTTCAAGGCCAGGGTGGATGGAGCTCTTGTTGCTAGATGAAGAATTGTTTGTACAATGGTGGATTAATACAACATTTATTCTTCATAAATCATTATTAGCTTATGGATCTGCACAATGCTTATTCTGTAGGATTATGTTAGCATTGAGCAAGAAGAAAAACTGTAAAGTATCCAGCCCAGTTATGTCAACTTTTTAGCAGTTGACCAGGCAGTCAAGTATGACTTCAGGGTCACTGACCACCCAGGACTACCAAAGAGATCTCCAGGACAGAAGAATTCATGAGCATAGGGGAAGGAGCATGTTTTAATGATCTTTGAGAAAATCATTATCATGTTGATGCTTATCCCAGGAAAATCAAGTAACGTCTATGTAAAATACAATATATAAACAGAAGCTCTTTCTGTACTCAGGATGAATGATATTTTGGAGGACATATCCCTTTGTTCATCTGGTAGAATAAAGAATGCCTGCTTCTTAGTGCTACATTGGTGTTAAGGAATATTATTTTTACCTATTTTAGATAACACTCTGAGCGACTTGATTTAGTGAAATGTGTCCTTGTACAATGCAGGGGAATTGGAACCAGATGTTCTTTGACGTCCCTTCCAACTCAGGTGGGTCTAGATGCAGGAGTGGAGTTCAGGGAGGAACAAATACTTTCTGAAGGTCACTGCTGAGTAGTTGTTAGAAAAGTCCTCCTGTCCCTGTCCCTCCTGCGGCTGGTGTAGTCCCGGCTAGAGTGTGTGTGTGTGTCCAGCCAGCTTCTTCCTCTTGGGGAATGCCCGGCAGTCCGTGCGTGCTTGCAGGAAGGGGGGAAGGGGGAGACTTCTAACATGAGTAGGGTTTCTCTGAGGAAAGGATAAAGGGACACTGGCTTCCAGAGAACATACAGCTTTATTTGGCTGCTGCCTCCAAAAGCAAGGAGGCCAGCTGGGGAAGCATTGTTATAACCTTGGTCTGGGGCGTGGCTACCACAGGACTGTCCAATCAGGTGCAGAGGAGTCAGGGAGTGACAGCATCACAGCAACCAATAGCTTTTGGCCATTTATGCATATTCATGTCCTCATTAAACTTTCCCGCTCTCTCAGAACAAAGAGGTGTCACCCATGCTGTCACCACTCTGGGCAGCCACAAGTAGTGGTGATGATGATGAAGCTATGTCTCATTTAATTCATTGGTTGTGTAGCCTGAAATCTAAATTTACCTGGATTTGTACTCTGAAAAGGAAGTGAGAATTATTTGTTCCAGGGAACTGAAATGGGGAAACTGACTGAACCATTTATACTGAGAGCAAGGGCTGCAATGCCTGTTAGAAGAATGATGGGGAGCTCATGAAATCTGTGTGGTTGAGAGCTGTGCTGCTGATTGGGAAAGAGGGAGGTTTATTTCAATGTCTCATAATGACTCTTAGAGCATGCCCTTATTATGAGCTCTGTAAACGTTAACTACATCACTTTCTGCTTCCATTTACTGTAATTGGAAGTTATTGTCCAGGACATGAAGCCACCTATACTTCCTTCAAAGGCTAAAACAATACAGTCATTTGAATACACTGCTCAAAGCCCAACACTGTCAGCTCTGGTGCTAAGCAGTATCCACAAACCCACAAATGACTTGAATTGAAGGATTTATAAAATGTCATGTTTCACCTTACAAATTACTACTTCTCTCTATTGTGTTATCATAAACATGATATTTCTTTTCTCCCATCCTAGGTAGCTGGAAGTTCCTGAGAAGAAACTGCCTGGTGCTCCATCTACAGCTGACCAAGGGACAGAAGAACAGCTCAGTATAAGATGCACTCCACGTGCATCCATACAGTTGTAGTTTGGAACTTTAGGATCTTAGTAACAAAGTACAAAAGTACTACTGAAAATTTTAAATAAACTAGAAGATAGGAGAGCATGAAATGATTTAGTCCAGTCTTGAAACTAAAACGGTGTTGGGGTTAATTTTCCATCCAGCAATTTGGGGTAAGTGCCTCTTCTGGTTTTCTTTAAAGTCTTGGTACCATGTATTTAGTAAGACAGCCATCCTTATTTTGCTACTTTTGGGCAGAAAGCAGGTTCCTAAATTTTCAAACTGCACAGACTAATTTTGATTTCCAAGTAATTTAATTTTGATTTCAAGAACTTTAAGACAATATTTTGAAACTTTTTGATGAAGAGTAATAGATTAGCAAACATAAGTTGTACTGCTATTTGAGAAGTGACAAAGGAATAAAGTGATTTCACTCCATATTTCAGCCATGGATTGCTCAGCAGTGTCAATTGTAAACTGATCTTTGCTTCACTGTATTTTTTCTTGGAAAATTTTTGTACATCATTCTGTAGTTTATCTTTTCCTTTCTTTTCCCTAAGTCTTAAATACTATTAAGTCTTTTGCACACATTTTATAGTCTATTCCAAGAATGGTCTGTTTTTTTCACTCTCTCTCTTTCTCTTTTGCTGGTTCACAGCTGGAGAACTCTCTTTTCCTCTGCACTCCGTAGGCACCACAGGTTGAATTGTCTAAGAGAAGAGTGAGTATGCTATTGCTCATAGAGAAGCAGTTAAAGGCAATTATATAAGGTTGATGAATATAAATCAATTATTTGACAGCCCACAGTATCAGTATGTCTTTAAGTGAAGGGAGAAAACTGCCGGTTCTAAGTCTTGAACCTCAGGTGTTCTCAAAATTTGCACCTGTCAGACGTGAGTTTCTGCACCCTACCTGAGGTGAAGGTTTCACCTTGTCTCAGTATTAGGACCCAAGTAGGGGAAATCAAACATATGGATGTGACTGTATCCTTTTGTAAGAGGTGGAATGTAGGGGTTTGGCCAGAAAGGATGGTAGAATGTGTTTTGCCACCTTTTGTTATTGGTTAATCTAGCTGGGAAAGTGTTTTCCCAGTAAAATCCTAACTGTTGACTCATCTATTTCCATTAGCTGCAACTTGTATTTGAGACAGCTGTAAAGATCATACTGATCAAGATGTTTCAGCAGCAACAGAGATGTTCCAATTAAAAGAGCTAGAGCTATGAAGAACTTCTGAAGTCAAAATGGATCATTTCTGGGTTCCTAGCATACAGATTGCTTTTTAAAAACGTGAAAGCCCAGGTAACCCCTCGGAGATTAAAACCATTACATTTTCAAATAAATATGGCCATTCTTTTGAGCATATAAAACTATTTTTCCTCATTAAAGCCTTTGCTTCTGCAAAATTCCCCGACTCTGTAAGCTGCTTGGGATCACTTCAATCTTAAAAGCAGTTATTTATTTTGTTACTCTCAGTGAAAGAAAGGCGAAGTCCTTAAGTGTCATTGGAAAAAAAATTAAATAAATATTTTTCCCCCAGTAAAAGTGAGTTCTGCTTATTTAAATACATCAGACTTTCATGAGAACTACATGGCCTCACTGTAGTTTATATTCTTGGTAATTTTTTTTCTCCATAGTGAGTACTTCTTTACCTGCTACAACTTTCCTATGGCTGTGGGAATGCAAGAGGGAAAATTAAATGCATAATGAGTTCTGGCTTGATTTAGAAGAAACTCTGTGTCTGTCTACCCTTCTTTTCCCTGAGAACAGATGTGTTACTCTGCAGGGAGAAATGGTGACTGATATTGATACTAGAAAAAGACTAAAAATCCATTGGGGAAATAAAATGAGACTCTGAGGAGCTTCAAAATAGTAATAAGAGTAGTTATGAAGGAAATGCATTCTTTAAATTTCTTTTAATGTCCCTTTTAATTGTTCCATTTGAGGCACACCAGTGCTTCAACATTTATACTTCAGGGAAATTTTAGACAGAAGAAGATGTTTTTCATGAGAAGGGATTTAGGTGCACATCTATGTTTTAAATGAGCTTGGTAAAAAGCTCTCCTGTGGTGCTAATGATAGCTTGAAGGTTTTGCTCTTTGGTCTTTAGAATTGGAGTCTGAGATAACATCTAAGTACTTTGTTCTGAGTGCTTCCATTTCACTGATTTTCCACTCCCATTTTCTAAAATTACTGAAAATACAATAATGGGTTGATCTTTCTGAGACTTAAGTTTATTATTCTTACAAGTCTTATTGAAAGAGAGAAGACCTGAATGAAACATCAACTCTTCCTTTATTTCTGTGCAAATAACACAAAATTTTTATGCCTTCTCAGTAAAAATAATTATTGAAGGAGTTTGTTTATTTTGTGTCATATGGATTTTTTTTTGCAGAATGTCACAGTACACAACTTTAAAAATCCATCCAGTTTTTAGTAAGAATAAGTCTTCATGAGTCATTCAAATGATTGTAGCTGAATTTCAGTAGACTTCAGAGAACCTGAATATTACTTTCCTTCATAAAACTTCACCACTCATGGTCTGAATTTCCATGTCTCAAGGAATTCTGAGAGATAAAACGGGATAAGGAGCCAAACATTTCAGAATTCTTGAAAAATGAAAAATTTGAATCTATCTTGTGATGTTTGATATTCATACATGGAAAATGGTCTGTGTGGCTAAGATTAAACAGCTAATTCCTATGCTATGTCTACTAATAAAACCAAATAATTGTTTTTAACTTTATGGTAGAATACACATAAATATTTAGTATACGACAACAACTGATGACTTGAAAATGCTTTTTTTTTTGCCTTTGATCAAGATGAAACTTATTTCCGATCTGTTGAAGTGAGTATTAGATAATTTTGGAATTGCATTGAAAGAGGAAAAATATTAAATATTTCTACTATGCTATAATTAGCTTTGATCAGAGCTACACTGTTGTTCTTATTGAGGTTGCTTGGATGTATCTTTTACTTGCAAGAAGAGAAGAGAGTGATTATTTCAGAAAGACATTCATGTTTGTGCAAAGCATTTTACATAAGCAGAAATCAGCATTTTTTGGAAAGGATACTGTTCCCTCTACACTCAACTTTGAGCCCTCAGAAGCCACATCAAAACCATTGCTAACTGAAGTGGGGTGATAATTATGACCATTATGTTAATAAATAAAAGCAAGAGGTGAAATTTTAAAACTGCTCCCTGAACAGGTGTGTTCAAGTGAACTGAACAGATCTCCAAACTTTAAAACAACAAAGTTAAACCAGATTAATTGCAACCACAATTAGCCTATAAAATTACACATAGCTTGCACTTGATGAGTCAGGCTGATCCTGGATCTGGCAACAGAAAGATGTCTTGCCTCCAGGTAAAATTACCTGGGGATGACTACCTCAAACATAGGCATTTACATTACAGACATCTGAAGTGAGGTGCAGAGGATCCCATTTGTGTGAGACTTTGTATTTCTTGCTCTTCTTCCTGTCTCTTGTACAGGAGTTGGAAAAGCCTTGGTGCCATACCCAGTCATCAAGGTGTTTGCCCAGAACCCAGATGGTTGTCACTGCCATCATTTTACAGCCTCCTGAGGTTTTTTTATACCTTTCCTTAGGTCACTTTAGTAAACATGAAGAGAATAATTTTGAATGTGTTGATACCTTTATATCACAAGTCAGTTTCTCCCAAAATTTCTAACACCGTTTCAGTGGTTGTTATAGCAACTAATTTATGTGCAGATTTTCAGCATCAACTAAAATTATTCATTAATTTGAGAGATTGAACAGGACCACACTTCTCAGGTTCCAAATGCTTATAAACTAATTTTCACAGTGTTGTGAGAACTGAATGTAACAAATAGTAGTGAGAATGCTGGGTAAGGAAGAATAAGTCCTACAGCAGCAAGATCCCTCAATTTTCCTTTTCTCAGGTATCTTATTCAAAAGTAAGTAGCTGTGTAAATGCATACATGTATGTATACATGTCATTTGCAATTTGTACACACACACACATATATACATATACATACGTATTTTTATATAAAAATTGTGTCCCACATCTTGTAGAAGCAGGAGACCTGAAGAGCCGTACTGCATTTAGCTCCGGGGTGCCCAGCACAGAAAGAACAAAGACCTGATGGAGCAAGTCCAGAGGAGGCCACAAAGATGATTAGGGTGATAGAGCACCTCTCCTATGAGAAAAAGCTGAGAGAGTTGGACTGTTCAGTTGTGAAAAGGGAAGGTTTTGGGATGGCTCTGCTGCATCCTTCCACTACATGAAGGGAACTTACAAGAAAGACGTGTTGTGATAGGACGAGGGGGAATGGTTTCAAACTGAAAGAGAGGAGGTTTAGATGAGATATTAGAAAGAGATTCTTCACTGTGGGGCTGGAACAGTTGCCCAGAGAAGTTGTGGCTGCCCCATCCCTGGAAGTATTCAATGTTGGGTTGGATGAGGCTCTGAGCTACAAATTGGCAGGAGTCCCTCCCTGTCCATGGTACGGAGATTGGAACTGGATTATTTTGAATGTCTCTTCCAACCCAAACCATTCTATGCTTCTATGAACTATGATGAAGAAGGAATCTAAATGCAGGGGGGGAAATGGTTATAAGTGAAAAAAAATTACATTGGAAGGAAACTGATAGCTAAGGCAATATTTAGAGGAGGATGAAAAAGAAAGCATTATGTACCTGCACTTACATAAATAATCAGCCTGTCAGACTGTGGTTTTCACATTGCTTTTACTCTTCTGTGATATGCCTGCAATAAGGTTCTGAGCATGTTCTGTAAGATCTGCTCTTTTTTTTAGGAGAAACATTTTAACACTCTTCGCCTCTGTGTTAATCTTTCCATGGATCAGTCAGCCAAGGAACAACACAGTGTTTCTTCCTCTTGTTTATGGGCTGTACTTTCAGAATAGAATACCAGTAGAAGTCCCCAAGTATTCCTTGAGGAGATTTCATAAGTTCAAACCAGCCCACCAACAGCTGACTTAAGCTCAATTGCAGCAGAAACAAAAAGGTCAATCAGTCTTAGATTGGGCAAGGGGGGAAAGAATGCATCCGCAAGAAAGCCAAACACAGCAGAAAATCATCCCTGGCTGGGTTTGGGGTTAGAGAGGTCATAGCCCACAGAGGCCAGGTTTGCACAGTCTTCCCTCCCACCCCCAAGTAAAGGGGAGGAGGAGAGTTTTGGGTGTGTGATGTAACCTGACCAGAGGTTACACCACACACCCAAAACTCTCCTCCTCCCTTACACAAACTGGCCCAGCTATGGAACCCCCAACTGCAAGAAGGCCCCACCCATGGGACATTCACAGGAGAGGAAGCTGAGGAGGTGTCATAATCCATCAAAAACCTCCCAAAATGCTCTCTGGACTCATTCCTTAGGCCTTGCACCAGAGGACTGGACATAATGCAAAGCAATGGCACAGACCCAGAGTCTGTTGTAAGGAACTGTGTCAAACCTGCCCCACTCCCACACCCCAGGGGTGGTACCTGGGTGCTCCCACCTGGCCTGAATGTATATTAATCCATTGGATTCTGTGTTTTCCAGGAAACCCTCACCACCAAGAAGACCAGTTGGAGAGGATCTTTGGGATGCCAGTGGGATCTGTGGAGTGTTGATATGTTCTTTAATGTGTCACCATCTTTCTGTTCCCCCACCTATTTTCAATTTCTTTGTCTTCCTTTCTCTCTCTCTCTCTCATATTTACTATTCAATAAAATCTGTACTATTGACTTGTTTGCACCTTAATTTGGTCAGAGGCATTTCTAATATTTTTAGAACCAGCTCATATCACCTGTAAACCAGGATTACAGTGTGGCAGTAAATGTTCTGTAAAGCCTTCTTGGCTTCAGTGCGTGGTGTCCCACAACAGTGGTAATAGGATCAGATCATGCAGCGATCCCTTCAGGTGCTGCGTTTGCACCTTTCACCCATTTCCACCACTCCTAATTCATAAGAAGGGAAAACTCTAGAACTGCTGCAAAAAATGAATCAGCAGACATAAACTGGCAATGGCTGATAATGAATTATAAAATCACTTAGATTAGAAAAGATCATGACGATCATTGAGTCCAAAAGCAACATCAAGAAAGCAGCTAAAGTCTTATGTTGCTTTAGCTTTGTGTGACCTCTGCTTTGACATGGAAGGTGCTGGGCAGAGAGTGCACACTGCCACCTCTGCACCCCACCACTCTTCAGCAAGACACTTGTGAATTTAAACTGAGTAACAAACTTCTGTCCTACTAATGTGAACAGAATTTTGTCACACACTTGAATTCTGGTATATGTTTAAGCAGCCTGTTGCTTAGCAATGAACCTGGGCTTCTGCAGATATATTTTGGTGATCAAAGGATGCTGCAAGACAGCAGAGAGCACAGCATCAGCTGTTCTGTACATTTAACAACTTTTCCCTATTGTTATGCTGTGAAAAGGACTTAGGGGCAAGAACAAGGTTGCGAAACAAGAATCATTCTTCTTTCCTGTCTCATGCAGCACTGACCCATGACTTGCAGGAATGTTCCTGTCCTCAAAACATTCTTTTCCTCTAAAGTTGGTGCTTGTCTTTTAGTATTGTGCAGTTATCTCTTCTTTATAACGCATTATTCACTTCTTCTTCCAGCTCCTTTCTCCTTTGCAATTTGACTGGCTAATATGTCTTTTCACTAAAATTTTTATATTGTTTTGTCACCCTTACCTTGTTTCCTTGGAGCTCATAACTTTTGACTGCTTCAGTGCAGAGGATCTCTGCTGGACCAGGGGGATCCTTACTCAGGATGAGGGTTTCTGGCAGCAATTAGCCTGGGCCATCACCACCTGGAATCCAAGCTTATATGTAGGTGCTGCCCCTGCTCTCAGCAGGTCTTGAACATCACCAGTTACCTCCCCACTCTGGGGGACAGCATGAGGCTAAGCCTGCCCTGCAGTGAACTTCTCAAATCCTGTATGGCTGTCTGGGTAAACTTAAGGACACTGGATTTCACTGATGATTTGCATGGTTTCATTTACCTTATAATCTTTCCAGCCTTTTCCATACCACAGTTTTTGTGTGTTAGTTTCAGTTCTACATTTTTCAGATTTAAACTCTTTTAGGAGGTAGTGGGAGTTGAATTTACTAATAGTTGAATTTAAAGGTAACATGATGAACCACTTCGGTTTCTGTAAATTTTATTTGTAGAATATGGTCTTTCTGCTTTGGAAAAGCATCTTGTAAATTATACTTTTCTCCTACATAAATGTCAGTCTGTTCACAACAAGCCACAGATTTTCATGCTAAAGGGCTTTACCTTTCTAACTTGTATCTTTCCCTGCAAAAAATGCTTGCAATCATATTGGAGGAATTCAAGGTGAAGCTGAATTCAAGGTGAAATAAGGTGATTAGCTATGTAGAGCTGATTTTTTTGCTAAGATTATTATGTGTTAGGGAAAATTTTCTCACTAGAGTTGCAGTCAGATGGAAAAGACCTCATTTTCCCTTCCCCTCTGATGTCTTTTGAAATGTCATTTCAGAACTCATAGAGATGTTTGTTAGATATAATTTACTATTTCCTTCAAAGTCTTTTCACTCTGCTTCTTTTAATGTTGCTGCCATTTGAGTATATGTATTGATTTTCCAGTGAAGAGTATCAGACTGATAATCTAGAAGTTGGAGAAATGTATTAAACACCTTGGGAAGATACAATTTTTTGTCTTCACACAATCTCTGTTGAATGGGACTCAGACCTTACTTGCAAGACTGAGTAAAAGCATCAGTGACAGGTGTGTCTTGGACCTCCTTTCAAAAACTATGTGTGAGAAAGCTGAATGGATCCTTTGCCTTTGTTAGAACCTCCTCGTGCAGCAACTAGACTGGGATCGTTGTTCACGGACACTGCAGAATGGCCATGACAGTGTGGGATACTTCTGAATGAGTGACTTTGATATAAATACAAGTTTTTTATCTCTGTAAGAAACTTCAGTTGAATGTTGGCACCCAGACTTTTGCTCAGTCAGAAATCTCACAAACAGCTCTTTCTGTTTGCTGTAAACTCATTTGATCCTACTTACTATGACTCTAATACACAGTTTTAGATTCTGCAGCATTCAGAAATAATGGCTAGATTCTGTCAGCCTAGCTTACCTAAACCAGTTAGTCTTCAGATCTAAGCCTATATGACTCTAAATTCAAGGTTCAAAGTGTTTTCTAAAATGCTAATGCTGTCTAAATGTTTGGCCTGTGCTACCTGTCAGAGTAAAGCTGTTGTGAAATAAAAGGCCATAGATTCATAAGGTCAAGCTAGAACTCTCAGATTAAGACACTTGAACACCATGTGTTCACAGATAAAACTTTGCTAGATGTTGAATCTCCCAAAAGAGTCAGTCAACAGCTTTAGAGACTAGAGTGGTTTTAAAGTGACCTGTACTTAGGCAGCGACCATTTCTGCTTAGGAGAAGGGTCCTCTATACCTGAACTTGAATAAACAGAGAGGAGAAATAGGAACTGCCCACAGAGCTGGCAGAGCAGATAGCAAGGACTGCCTCATCCCTTTCCCAGGAACAGGGATTTCCCAGACTGAATATGATAAGTATCCTTCTGAAGGGGAGAGGGGGCCCAGTTTGCCAAGAACAGCAGCAAAGAGGCAACAGCACATAAAAGAGTCAGCAGCAGGGGACAGGATTCTTGAAAAACAGGTTCTAACAAAGGTCTCTGGATCTGGCTGTGATTGCAGTGTCCTGAACCAAGGTTCCTCCAGCACACCCTAAATAAAGAGAAATCTTTTGTCTTTAGCTACAATTCATGAGTAACTGAATTAAGGACAAGTGTAAAGAAACTGAAAGAACATAAAGTTATTTGGACAACTTGTTGAATCTGTATGGTAGTCAAGATCCCTCTTAAAAAGTCCTGGGAACTCTTGATACCAGAGGCAGCCAAGATTGCTAAAGAATTATTTCTTTTATATATTGTTTTTCTTCCTGTTCTTCAGTTCATTCATTTTGCCGGAGTGACACAGTCAATCTTCCTCAATTGCTTATAAAATCAGTTACTGTCTTATTACGTATCTCCTGTTGTTTCCTTTTGGTAAGGAGTTAACTACTGGGGTAATGGTGGGATGTGAATGGTCCACAACTCCTCAAACTACAGGTTTGCACTGTGGGAATGCTCAGAAATCTTGGTTTACCCAGATACTGGAGCTACAAGATTCACCCGAGTCTTCCTTGGGTCTCATCTAGCCCATAAGGCTGGATCTCATCCACACAATAATTAGTGTGGGGAGAACTCTAGACAGGCAGGGATAAAGCCTAAGATAAAAACAGCTTGTGGCAAAAGCATTGATCTAGACCTTGGAGATCAGAAGCACCCTGAGGATGTCCCAGTTTAGGAGTCAGCAGTGCAGACTGGGAGCTTACAGACTGCCCTCTGTCACTTCTCCCTCAGAGTGTGGTAATGGGAACCTCAACAGCACACAGAGGATTTTGGAAAAATAGGGAATATACTGCAGTTATAAGAGGGAAAGGAGTGCAGGAGTAAGCTGCTGAAATGATGTTTAGCTAATTTAATTTTTTTTTAGTTGACCTAGTTTTCAAGCAAAAATACAAATGTCTTCTCAGGTTCCTTATCATTAAGGACATACACAGGTTCTTTGCTGATTCAGGACCCTGTGGCTTTGAGAACTACATTGCTCCACTTATATGAGGGCAGAATTAATTCTAGTTATATGAAATTAGGGGGAAAATAGTAAAGGTTTTCAATAATGGAGATTGTCATTCCATTCAAATTCAAAGTTTATATGAGAAGAAAGGTTTTAGGTCTACCAAAGTAATTTGTGAACTTTGGGATTAAATTTCAGTTCTTGAAATAGAAATGTATTGATCATTCATTGCAGAAGTCAAATTCTCCTTCATTTATTGAGAGAATAAACAAACAAACTAAATACCAACAAAAAAGCAAAAAAAAAATTTTTGTAAATGTAGAAGTGCTTGAACACCATGCTGTTTTTTGTGTTTTCAAAAGAAGTTAGCAAAAGAAATCGGTTCAGGTTGATCTGAAACACACTGGAAAGTAATTTTTAGGTTCAGCCACCAAACTGAAAAATCAATTATTTTCCAATGTCTAATTAGGATTGTAAGAAAAAAGCCTTAAAGAAGAGGGATAGGAACTATTTTCCACAGCTCAGTGTTCTCTTTTTTTTTTTCTCTTGCTGTATTCCTCACAGGCATTGCTCTATCCCTTTCTGTTACAGTTAGTTATGCAGGCTCCAGTGCACCTTTTTCAGTTATTAGCAATACACAGTATCCAAGCTGCCTCTCCTTTGAGCCCCATTATTAGACACAGAAGGATCTAAGTAGCTCCTTTGCGCTCACGGGCAGGAGGTGATTTTGCATGCACGGCTGCCTACTTTCAGTGGGTGTGTGCCTGCTCCATGGATGATAACCTCTCTGTGAGTGTATATTTCATAAGTAAAACTTAGCTTCTGATGTATCACTAACACATGCTTAACTCACAAGTTCATGACTTAACCTGGGCTGCTACTGGATTTAAATATCAGTTTAATATTTTATTAATTATATTGACAGGGCACTCATGTTACTGGAGCTGTTTCTTGATGCTAATATTCTTGGGTAATCTCTTTTGCTTAACTAGGACCTTATGGAAGACCTGTACCAGGAGCACTCTATTTTCAGCTAGGGCTTTTCCCTAGTGATACTTATCATTTCAAGATGGAATTATCATCACTTTGTCCCTATGTTCTGCACTCGAATCTCTTTTATGTAGCATGGGTTTTCTTTCCACACAGTTGCTTTCCATTTCTTCTAAATGAAGTTGGTCTGCTTGTTTTGGCAGTTCTTAGAATCTATGAAAGGCTTTACTTTAAAGTACTTTCAATGCACTCTGCATTTTCTGCAGTCTGGTTTCTACTTTTGTCCCTATGATTTAGAATGGCAATGGTGTTTATTTTATTGCACAATGTGCACTTTTTCATAGTACCATATCAGCTGAGCTTTTAAAGAGAATCCCCCAGTTGATAGTATTGGTGATATCTGGTTTGTGACAATACCAAAACTTTTCACATCATTGCATTTAAATATAGAGCTCATGTTTCTGTTTTAACACTGACTTAACATGGGACTGAATTATCTGACAGTTCCTTTGAGTTACCTGCAATGAAATGCACTCTCTACACAACTGAATTAGCGTTGGATACATTTTTAAGGACACGGGAACATGAGGAGATATGCACTCCTGTATAAATATCTTCCAATATGTTCTTATTTTTTGCACCTGTTGTTTTATTTTAAACCTTAAAAAAGAATCCAACAAATAGCTATAAAATAACATTGGTGTGATTGTCACCTATTTTGGAGGATAAAATAGAAACTCTCCCCACATCCTGTTCAGTTTTTAACTCTGATAATAATATCAGGTTATAGACCACAGTCTCCATGAAATCTCAGGGAAAACATTTTACCCTGGTAGCCAGATTCTAAGCATTAATGAGCTCCTCCAAGCCTGGGTTGGGGCTATAAGTAGTTTCAAGTAGTTTTTGCCAGTGACTTTCCTGAGGCATGAGCCTGACAGCACAGAGAGAAGCCCTATGGACTGAAGTGATAAAAACAACAGCATAGTTGCAATGTCTACTGGAGTGAGCCATCTACTAGATAACTTCCAATACCTTTCAAAATAGGTAGAATAAAAATTGGTAGAGCACCTCAGATCAGAGGATTGAGTAAAGAACTGATTTTCTGGAATTTATTAGATTAAAAGAACTGCCTCGTCTCTTAATTCTCATAAAACCACCATCTATTGCATATTTTACAGTAGCAGCAACTTTGCATAAAGTGTTTATAAATATCTTTTTCTAACAGAGTCTTACAATATTTCTCTTGATTAATTTAGTTTCAGCCCTCTCTCCTGTGCTGGAAGCAGCTACATTTCCCCTTGAAGCTATGGACTGATTTGAAAGGTTCCCCAGGAGTCTGCTGTGCGGGGTCTTGCTTTGTTACCTGATCCTGGAAGAAGGGGTGTTCTCTGTGTCTGCCAGGAAGAACTTTTTCAATAGAGTGCTTGGCACTCCCAGGCCCTGGCTGACCCTTCCAGCCTGGCTGAGGGCATTTAGCACCATTTCAGAGTGCACCTCATGGGGGGAGTATTAGACTGATGCTTGCATACTTTACCTCCAGAGACTGAACATGAGCCAATTTTGTCAGCTTCCCTTGGCCTCAACTGTAGCACTGGAAAGATGATGGGGAAAGTTAATGAAAGCTTACTTGAGCAAATGAAAATCTTAAATTCTTAATATCAGGGCCTTAAACAAAATGTCAAAGGTAAAAAATGAAACTGCAAAATGTAATTCTAATTCACCTCCAACCAAGGCCTCATGTCTCACATCTCTCCCCACTGACTTCTGGAGAAGAATTTCAAGGTTTGAAAAACATGTATAACAGCAGGGTCTTCCTCTCTTTCCTACCTCCATCCCTTTCTATGCAAATTAGGAATTCATTGCTTCCTTGAGGACATCCCTAACATTCTTCAAATTTTTTCAATGTTGCTACAACATGTCAAGCCTATGATATGTCATATCATAAGGAGAATTGAATGTATTTACATTCCTATACACGAAGCTCATCCTTATCTTTCAATGCCACGTTTTGTATTGGAGCTCTGTCATAAGTACTTTACATTTACTGTTAATTTGGGTTTGGAGGACACGTGTTCACAAACTCCAGGTAAGTTTGGTTCTTAGGTGTGTACTAAATTTTAAGCCCAAGGAGAGTAGTGCTTTCTTGCAGTATTTTATTTTCATAGGGTTAAGGTCAAGAAGGTTTCAAACTAGTCTCTCACACTTATGTAGCTAAAACGTGTGCAGAAATAGAGGTCCTAGCTTGAAAAATCTTACATAAAGTGTCACAGATCATGCTGAGACAGGAGACAGAGGACAGAGGACAAGGAGGAGGACCTCATTTATTGAAAGTCAGTACCTTCACAACTTCTGGTGCCTACGTGCACCTTTTCACCTACAACTTGGTGAACCATGAAACAATATCATAATCAAAATATCTGTAACAATGCTTTGAAATAGAATTGTTGTCCTGGGATCAGTTATTAAAAGTAATTGTAATAATGTGATCAGCGTAATATTTAACTATAAACACATGTTCCAGTAGCACATAGAATTAGGCCAAATCCATTACAGATAAATGGAATAATGCTCACCATGGATGGATGCCAGAGTACAAAAATGCCCAGTCTCAAAAGAGGCAGCCTCTGTTCTCCTGGGGACAGTATGCCATGAGGGTCACAGCTGTCTGGGGTAACTATTTCTTTCACTACTCAAACGACACTGTGGGAATATTGAAGAAAGATGGTGACCCCACTGAGGGCATTCAGTGTTATTTAACTGAACCAAGACACATGGGCTCAACAGGTTATTTAGCATAAACAAAACTGAAGTTCTTAGTCTCTCTAGAGGGAATAATATCTTGTAAAGAAATAACTTTTATTCCCCTCACTCACCTCCCATATAAGCACTCTCACAACATTGTCAAAATACATATATTTAAAATTTTGAGTCTTTAAAATGGCAGAATAAAGCCAAGGCCCTGTTTTACAGTCACTCATATCCCAGAGTGCTGGCTGGCCATCTGCTGCCATGTACTGCAGGAAGCACAAGTGTGGAAAATGGCATTTCCAGCAGTCCTTGGGGGAGGCTTTGCTATATTGGGGTCAAATAGGTTTTTTCTGGCTTCATGCCAATTATGCATACTGGGGTATACCATGGTTCTAGTAATTACCAAATAGTTTTTGTTTAAATGACAAACATCCATGTGCATGCATGTATTGTTTTGTCTATGTGAGAATCCAGAAGCAGATGGCTTCTGCCTCAGTTTCTATCTTTAGGGAGTTTCATCCCCTCACCTACATGTAAAGAAGGTATTTTTTCAGGAAGGTGAATTCCCTACACTCTGAGGCCTTATGCTGGTATTGCACTGCTAAAATATACCACACATTTCCATAATGCCCAGAAAGTACTCAGTGTCTTCTCTCAGCTGGAGAAATATCACTAAAATACTGCTCTCGTAGCAAAGTCCCCATAGATTTATCATGGCTCCTCATCTGCCAGGATTTTTCTCTTCTCTCGTTTACTAGGCTTGAGATAGACCTCTTCCAGCAGTGGTTTGGAGTGGCTTCCTATGAAAGCCCTACTCAGAAAGGGGAGGAATGGATTACCCCAGACATCTATACAATCCTTCTCCTCAAAGATCTCAGTGTAGCCAGTGAACAAAAACACAAAACCAAAGCAGAATGCTTGATTTTTCTTTCTCTCCACACATTTGTATTCCACAGAACTTAAAGAAAACACCTCCTAAATCCCTTCTGAATAATTTAGCTTGAAATGTTTACCCTTCGACAAAAAGGCACAAAATAACTAGGAAATACAAAGTCCTGAAACCATTCCCAGAAGCCACCACTGCATACACTCTCTACTTATTTCAGTTCCTTTATGCTGGGCAAGACCTTACGCTTTCTGTTCAGGGCACAGGAGAATACAAAAGATACTCAGCTTTCCTTCCTCATGGGAATGGGAATCGCAAGAGAAGAAAAAGAGGACCAGTTCACTGTGCAGGAAGCTAGCTTACAATGAAAGTAATTCTCCAGTGTGCCAATAGATGTTTAACATAGCTTCTCTTTTCATATAAGGAGAAAGTTGCAAAGCTGTGCACATTTTTGATTTTCATTTTTAGTATGCTTATGATTTTTTATCATGATTAATCACCATAATCTATGACACTACCTTCTCATGACAGAAGAATCTCCTCCTGACCTCCTTCATGCAAGTATCTGAGCAACAGGCTCAATAGCAAAGTCAGAAAACACATAGTATATAACAATGTGATAGACCAAAAATGAATAGGCTCGATGTATTGGCTTCCAAGAAACCAAAGACCAATCTGTTGAAAGCCCCTGGGGATGGATAAAAGCAGAATTAATCTGTACTGATGCAATTGAGCCAAGAGGTTGAGCTAGGTGAGGCACATTATCACTGTTAAAAATAGTTATTAAAAATCCAACTGATTCAGAACATGCAATGGAATGCTAAAGTTTAGGTGACTAACAAGAGAAAACAGAAAAGAAGAAAACCTTCTAATTATATCTTAAAAGTAAATGAAATGGAAATGAAAGGATGAGCTGAGTACTTACCACGAAAGAGAAGGCAGTAATGAGCAGAGAAATTCACAGTATTTTTTATTTCAAGTACAGCAAAAAGGTTAAAATATTGGTTAAAATAATTAAAATGAAAAAAAGATGCAAAAACCTAGGCTCAAAAACTTTTGAGAATATTTTAGTTATTCTCAAATTTGGGAGTTCCTAATGAAGTGTAGTATAGCAACTCCCAAACTTCCAGTGATTTTCTTCCAGAAATCACAGCATCCAAGAAAACCTGATGACAAAGACGTTTCCAATTTTGAAAAGGGTAGAATAGAATTATAAAAACATGCAATTTTGATAGCCTGGAAAAATCAGAATCAAAGTATTAAAAGCAGTTTGTAAGTATTTAAAGGATAACAATTAAATGAGAAAAGTAGACAACTGATTTTTCAATAATTAAACATTAATCCACTGCAGTTTCTTTCTTCTCAAGAGAAATCATGTCACATACAGAAAAAGGGGCAACAGCAGGATTTGTCTTGACTTTTGGCTTTTGAGATCTTTCCATATGGCCTTTCCTCTCAAGGAAGTCATGTATACATGATCATTTTGGCAGGTTCACAGCTAAAAGCACACATCTTCTCTAGAGCTATTTGTCAGCCATTTCTTATTATGTCACACTCCCTAGGGCTCTGTCCTGTGCTCAGTATTCTTCAGTGTTTTTAATAGCTTGAATGAATAGTTTTTAGATAGTCTGGAAAGAACTTTAATGAGAAACTGAAGGAGTGCAAAGGTTCACTGAATAAGATCTTAACTAGCTGAAGAATCATCTGATATAAAAAAAGAGAATTTCAATAAAGGTGAAATTCAATATATTGCTTCTGGTGTTTTCATGCAGCAAAGAGCATTAACTGATTGGCAGCAATAACAGAAAGGACCTAGAAGTTAGAAGGCTTAATAAGCTAATTCCGAATCAACTATATCACACTGTTGTAAAAAACATGTCATTTTGTGTGGTTAGGAAGGTCACTGTTCTCCTGTATATGCCACTGGTGACAACTTACCTGGAGTACTATATGGACGTGGGCCATCATATTTTAAGAAAGATGGAGTTGAAGGAAATCTAGAGAAAGACAGGAAAAAAGGGGTTTAATAAACATGACGCATAAAATGTTTGGAAAGATATGGTCATGTTTAACATGCATATGAGCAAACTAAACAAGGGAGGAAGGACATGAAAAGCCTTTCAATCATTTAACAGTTCTTTGTATTGATTTGGTTTTAGCAGAATAATTCTGTTTTGCACTCCAAGTCCACAGAGGGTAGGGCAAAAAATAAATACATTATGCCTTTTTTTTTTTTTTGGAAATGCTTTACAATCTTAAGGTGAGTAAAGAATTAGAAAAAATAGCATTGTGCAATTTTAATACCTAGAAGATTACGGGTGTGTTTAAATAAACACTTCTGAAGAATTCTCTGTGTTCACTTGATCATGTTGTAATCAAGGTACACTTTCTCAACCTTTGTTTCTGAGGAAAATTCTTTTCATGTTCTGTGTATACAAACAGTTAGCAACCACTGTAAGATCATCATGCTTCATTCAGCCTTAAAGACATCCCAGTGCCTGCTGGGTATAGATGTGGAGTTTGTCCAGACAGCTCCCTGTAGGTCATTGCCTTGCTACAGGCATACACAGGCTGGCAAATTTAACAGCCAGGAACTGTCTTCTGCCAGCCTCCTTCAGACCCAGCTGTAACCCCCCCTTTATAGTGGGCCACCCACAAGGCTCTTTCATGGCTGTTATAGTCCCCTTTGCCAGAAACATATAGGTTCTCTTGCCAGCTCTGAGCCTTTCATCCCAATATCCAAGAACCAATCTCTCTTTCTACAGCCAGCTCCCAGTCTATTTAACTTCTCCCTGCTACTCCAAAAGCCACATAGCTTCTGGCTTTCTGCAAATGTTGGTGATATTTCCCTTTCTGTGCTGGAAAAACTATTAAATTGTCTTATGGATATGCACCAAAACCTTATTAAGTGAGCCTGGTGGCTCATTTTGGTGAGTGATTTCAGGGAAAACTGTGAACCCCCACCACAGATTAGAATTTGGCTGGGTTGAGAAACTGTCTTGGTGGGCTAAAACTCTCCTTTGCCAAATTTGGCACCCTAAATCTGTTTATAGATAACATATCTGATTTCTTAAAGAGCCTGGTACTTCAACATGTAGCAGGTAACTTTGATGTTAAAAATAGATGGTTTTTAAGTACTGGTACAAAAAGCAGATTATTTGAAAACAGACCTTTAGAAAATAAATCAGATGTCTTATTCCAGATGTTCTGCACAGGTAAAACTTTCTTGAAGGCACTAGAATTTCCTAAAGCATGTTTCATGGCTTAAATGGAGGTTTCAGGTAAGAAGTCAGTAAGCAGAAGTATTAAGCAATGACATAAAAATCTGTCTTTTGTTTGAAAATTGAGGTCCTTGCTGCTCTAAAAACCTTGGAGTATAAAGATGCTGATAAGATGAATGCTTTTATTAATTTTAGCAAATTTTTGTGCTAGTAAAGAAATGCAACTATAAAAAAGATAACTAGCATACATTCTAGAGATGCCTTTTTACAAAAGCAATATTTGGCTGTTATTAAATATTAAAATGAACACCAGGGCAGGGAGGCTGAGGGGGAAAAAAAGGATATTTAGTTAGAAGAATACCTGGGCATCAGGAAAATCCTTTATTGATAAATTTAAGAAAGTTATGTTAAAGTGTAATTCTAAATCCAGTAGATTATGATAAAGCACCAAAATAAAAACATTTTGCTTTTATTCTCTGTGCTGAGGACTGTAACTCAAGTACACAAGGTGAAGTAGCTGGGCCAGGTCTTATATCAGATCTCCATTTCTACCCACTCCAGAGCTTTCCAGCCTTGCAACAAGTGTACCTGAACAAGATGTGCATCAGCTTTGCTGTCAGTGCAATCAATGGGAAGGCAAAAGTACTAGAAACCTATCAGCTGTTAATGCACTGCCCTCTTCTCTCATGTATGGATTTTTGTTCAAATATCCTGTATAAAAGGCTGGATTTCTATTCACTGGCCTGAACCAAGGACGACTCCACCAAAATTGCTGGCATGAGACTCATTCAGCTGAGATGGGAAGTAAGATCCATATATTAGAGTATATCTACATACATTGCAGGTTTTACATGCTAGGCAGTGTAAAGAAGAATTTACAAGCCAGAAATGGTTGTTGAAAAGCTTTGAAATTGATTTGGGGAAAACAGTTTGTTGAACTCCTATAATCAGAGAATTCCTCTAACCTACTTGCTGTAGCATGTATGTTTTAAAGTGTTTAAATTTTTACTCTTAGCCAGAGTGGAGAGGGAAGAGGGAAAGTAATTCCACCCAATCACATGAAATGTAACCTATATTAAAACTAACAAAGCACTTTCCAAATATAAAGTCTCCAGCATTGTTACCTCTTCTTGCTCTTCACTGCATGTGAGGGTAATTACACATGCACTGACGTGGGGAAGAAGCCTTTTTTCCTTATTCAACTGGATGATATCTTCTGGTTCTGCTAATGTGATTACATATTTTTGTTTGTTCTTTTTCAGAGCTAAAAATGAGGTGAGAAGGTGTGTGAGACAGAGAAGGGAGAAGATAATGACAATTGACAGGACTAGTAGTTGTGAGGACCTGTGACCATGGATTTTATTCAGTCTGTGCAAACCAGTCAGGGTTTATTCCTGAAAAAGCAAGAGGACTGATGCAATCCTCAGATTAACTTTTTTTTTTTTTCTGAGACAATGCAGCAGTTCTTCTCTGATGTGTTGCATTTCAAAGTGAAGATGCCCATGTGTGCTCACAGATCTGCCTTCCAGTCTTCTTTTTCATATATGTCAATACATATACTTTGTGACTGCAACAAAAGCTGGCTTCAAGCAGGCCCAGGAAGTCCACATCAATTTCTATTTCTCTGCTCCTCCTTATGCTCCAATTTGAGACATCTGAAAATCGAAAAGGGATTGCCAATCTTTCCTAAGTAAAGAACAAAAATGAAAACAAAACCAAAAAAATGCACTCACAATCCCACATCCCACTCAAAAAAAAAAAAAAAAATTAAAAAAAAAAAAGAAAGAAAAGGTAAAAAATCTTCTCCTTGTGGTAGAAGTATTAATATATAGGTGCTACATACTAAAGTTATCCCACAGAAGTTTTAGTGGTTTTAATGGTAAACAATGCTAGGAGTTGCTTACCATTAAAGAAGCATCTTTAAATAATAATATAAAGGTGCCCTGCCTAGCTCTTAGCTGCAACTCCAGGCAGTTTCCTGTCGATCCTGTGCCACATCTGCCAAGCTATGTACATACACTCTCATGCATACCAAAGAGCCTCAAAAGACATGGAAGGCATGGAAGTTTCAGCAAATTATTTGACTTCTAAGATCCTGAAAATCAGAGCTAACAGAAGTTTATTTAGACTATGTTTCAAAATAATGGAGACAAATCTTCATTTTCAGTAGCAATTTATCCCATTTTAAAGAGTAATGGAGTAAAATAGGTAGGAGTAAGACAGTGTGTTTCTGTGTTGACAACAAACTGCCCTAAAATGTCAGTTGCACAAGTTTTCAACAGCTGGAGTCCTGTTTAGACTCATTCAGTGGTCTCTATAGAGAAATTTGGATTACATGTCTATCTGTGTTTATAGAACATATTTAAATTATAATTTTAACTATTTATTTTTTGTGATTTTTAGTGATATTTAAATATTTAGTAATTTTAGTAATATTTAAATATTATGGATGGGATTCATTTGGTTATTCATAACTTATGACATCTACACATGTGCTATACATGTGCTATACACATTGAACATTTAATATTTAAATATCTGAAATTAAGAGATTTAACTCTCAATTTCTTCTTAGAAGTTTTCAAATAATCAAGGTCAAAAATCAAATATGAATTCTGAGAGACACTGTGAAAAAATAACAAGGCTTCAGCTAAGAGAACATGTTGACTGCTTGGACCAGAGAGGTTACCCTGGTGTCACTCCTTTCCTGACTGTTCTGAAGAGTTCATGCATTGAGAAAAGTATATTACTGGAATTTTTTCTGAATACTGAAAATGGATATACATTTCTGTGTGAGTGCTCATTTCATTATTGACTTTTTTTTTATTCTCCGAAAATTTTGGAAAGACAGCTAACACTATTTAAATGCTTTCTTAATATTGCCTGTATTCAGTGTCAGACATGGCTGTAACTCTACAGCAAGACGATATTATTGGGTAAATGAGGGCAATACACAAGACAGGAACTGCACTGAAATACAATCAGATTCTGGAAAGATTTGAGAGACATTTCTGCAAAGGAAGAGACAAATCGTCATTGGTTGGAACAATTATCCATAAATTCCACAGAAGAGAAGTAAGGGTTTTGTCATGGTTTAACCCCAGTTGGTGAGTGAATTCCAGTTTGCTTACCATCCTTTCCTCCTCCAGTGGGAAAATGGATAAGTAAAATAGGAAAAATTGTGGGTCCTGGGCCACTTCCCCAATTTATATACTGGATGTGATGTTGTATGGTGTGGAATATTTTTTTGGCTGTTTCAGGTCAGGAGTCCTGGACATGCTCCCTCCCAGCTTCTTGTGCAGCTCCTTGCTGTCAGAGCACAGGAAACTGTGTTTAGGGTTAACACTTAGCAACACCCAAACATCAGTGTGCTATTAAAGTAATTCTCATACTAAATCCAAAACACAGCACTGCAGGAGCTACTGAGAAGACAATTAACTCTATCCCAGGTGAAAGTGGTACAGTTCTCAAAGCAATACATTTTCTTTCATAGTGGCTAGTTAAGTGTTTCAAATAATTGGTAAAAATACCACAGCTGTAACATGTCAGTCTATGCAAGTTGTGACATGAAGCACTAATTTTGATCAGCTGGTTTATCGTGTGGTATTGTGAGATCTGCATGTTGGAGAAAAAGAATCAGTCAAGCACATTATGTAAGATTGTACAAGACACGCTGAAACACAACCAGCCCAACCCAGGAGAACCTGTTGATCATCCCATAGCAGCAAAACAAGAAAATTGCTTGGGCAAGTTATGGGTGTGCAGTTTATCAGTATAGCCTGCCAGGGCTTATGGAAGCAAAGCAATGCTCTTGTAAGAAAAGGATCTTCTGTGAATCCAGACTTACAGAGGGCAGACATCAAACCACACCAAAATACAAAGAGTAGATTTATTTCATTGCCTTGCTAAAAAAGAAGATATTTCATTACCTTCTTCATGTGCCTGAACCACATGGGGGGACACAGCCTCCCTTCCCCTCAGTTCCTCCTAGCAGGCAGTGTGGGGGGCTCCTGCCACCTCTTAGTAACAAAAGGCTTCACATGTTCTGTGAGAGTCTGTTAACTCTCCACAGGAATTTTTCTCTCCAAACAGGAGGCATAAGAAATGCAGTTTTCCCACACCAACATTTTTAGCATCCTCAGTTGCAATGTCACTTTGAGAAAAACTATTCCTTCTTCCTCACCAAATCTACCAGTTTTAACCCTGTCCTCCCAAGAGATCTTATAAGTACTCACCTTTTAATACAAACATTGATTTCTTTAAAAATGATCATCCTCATAGCAAAGTCATAAGTAACTAAAACAGCTCAACAAGATTTTGTTTTATTTACACACCTGTTCTTCATTAGGAAACCAATCAAAACCAACCAATCAGCCAATCATTTGACTATCTGAAACTACTTTTTCCAGTGACTGACTGTGATATCTACAAAAAATGAACTGTATTCTGACTTAGAATTACTTATAAAAACATCTCAGATGACTCTAAGTAGGAACTCCTCAGTTAATAATTTGGTTATTTTATCTTTTTCCCATAGTCAAATCACTCAAAATTTATTTATAAGCCTTTTTTCTATTTTAAATTTAAAAATGAAAGCTTTTTGCAATTCAAATTTATCTGCCAGATACTTCTTGTAAATAATTTTTAAATGTAGACTGCTGGCAGTAATATGCTAAATCTGAACAGTGCTAGAACATGCTTATCACGTGATGTTCCTCTCTTGCCCAAACTGAATGAATAAAATGTAGAAATAGCTTTCTTCACAAAGGTGAAAACATACATGTATTTGCTATTACTTCATTAGAAATCCATAGTTAAACTGATAATTCTTGTTTGAAACAGCATCCAATGGGAAATAAATAAAAGAAAAATTAGGCAAAACATCTTCAATCTGACGTTTTCATGAATATGCATAATAACGCATGTGTATCTTTGTTCAGTTCTTACACCTGGATTCAGCCAAAACCAGTGAAAGACAACTGTGGAAGAAGGTGGCATTAAATGACGTTACATTCGTGTAGACTTTAGTCAGCCAGATTAATTGCTGCTGTTTCTGGGGTATGTTTACTATAAAAACGTTGAATTGAGAAAATCTGTGTATGCAGTTTGGCTCATAAAATCACTCTCATGTTACCTTCTAGGACCCATAAAAGACTGACATTTGCAAAACCCTGCTCTCCACAGCATCACAGTAATCCACCTCTGACCTATTTTTGTATTCTGTTTCTAACAGCTGGACTGCCTTTCATCATACTGAATAGGCATGTTTACTAGAAAAACAGATGTTAAATGGCAGTTTTCAACCTGTCTCTGATTACCTTTTAGTATAAAACTACCACATATGATGCTGTAAGTCCTTCCTGCCAATTAAATTGTATTTTCTTAGTATAGGCATATCTTCTGTTCTTAAGCAGTTTTGAAGTAGAATATAACGATGTGGAAGATTGAGTAAGAACATTAAAACCCCTTAAAAATCTCCCACTGCATTTTTTTTTTAGTAACATCAATAGCGGCCAATAAGAAGTCAACATATATTTTCTGAAAGGGAAACTGTTGATTTTTGATGTATAAATGGAAATACATGAAACTATGCTATTTTTATGATTTTTCCCATTCCTCACAGATGACTCCCTGAGCAATTCAACTATAATGCTACAATACCTGTGAAGAATGTGCTGTCTAATATGTGAAGTAACTATAATTCAACAAACAGCTTGATAAAAAATTGTGGCAAAGGTGACAACTGCAATTCTTATTTTCTGATAGCAAAATATTTTTAAATTGTGATAAACTGAAATGAAGAAATAGAAAAATATTTCCATACTTGGAAAATGAATCTATAATGAGTTAGAAACACACAGCCATAGCTACATACCTGCCTGTGACCTAATCTGGACACATGGGCAGTGGAGTCTCAGTTCCCCCAGGACAAACTCAGGCACCAGCGCACGCTGGAGGCCCTGGCTGGAAAGCAAATTTGCAAAAAAGGACCTGGGAATCCAGTGGTCCATGACTGAGCACTGGGCACAGACTGCCCAGAGCAGTTGTAGAATCTTTCTCCTTGGAGATATTCAAAAGCCATCTGGACAAAATCCTAGGCAACTTGCTCTAGGTGACCCTGCTTGAGCAGGGAAGCTGGACCAAATGACCTCTAGACATCCTTTCCAACCTTAACTAGTCTGTTACTGGGTGAAAATATTAATGAAAGAGGCAAAAAATATATAGCCCATTGACTTACACAGGAGAAAGGGTATGCATTTTGGGAATGTGAAATATATTTAAGTATTCATCAGTCCCAGGCGAAAGAAATAAATCATTGCTATCATCTGCAAAAGCAAATTATTTTTAACAGATATTCTAAAACCAGTGAAGAATTTCACATTAATAATTTCTTTAAAAAAGGGTTGTCTATCGCAGAAACAGAGAGAAAAGGTTTATGCACCGGAAAAAGTGTATTACGATGGTCAATAGCAGAGGTGTTAGTATGAATTTTGGAGTATTGTGAAAACTTTTGGAAAAGCATGTAACAGGGCTACATTTCCTTACTGTTTCTAAAAGCAGCAAAGGGAATGTGGTTCTCAAGAGATCTTGTGGTAAATCTTGCAATAAATAAGAAAACAATCACTATCTATGTTTATTGCAATGAAAACATATATTATGAAATTATTCAGAGGAAACTACCATGTTAAGATATCTAAAAACTGTACTCATATGCCATTCTACACATAAGAACCTGTGGAGTATTCTTAAATGTGGATTATAACACTGATGTGAATTTGGGACTACCCATGTGTGCCATGTCCAGACTGAACCTTGGCTTGAATATGGGGATTTTTTATGCTTATGTACCAGAATGGTATCCAAAGGATTGGTGACACAGGTAAAAGAAAACTCTTTGGCCTGAGATAGAGGAATTAAAGAGAAAAATATTTTTCTCCAACTGTTCTGCAACAAACAATCATCTGAGACTGCTGGATCTCTCCAAGGGCAGAACAGCTGCCGTTGATAACTACCATAAGTGAAAAGTGGTGAACAAGAGGAGAACTAACACTGACAGAGGAATGCTGGACAGCAGGGAAGGGACATCAATTTATACAACACAAATTTATGTCTACTGTTATATTCAAAATCATCCTCATGAATTTGAACTACATAGATTTAATTTCTTTCTCTATTTCAGGTTTTGCAGCTCCCACTGAAGTGATTCATAAGATACTTTTATAAAGCCTCTCATAGTGCAGCCCAAAATGCTCCAGGTGGGCTTGCTGTCAGCACATTTCCCAAAGTTTATATCACATCACTAAATTTTACTCATGTAGTTAGTCACATCAGGTGAGAGAATCCAGGGAAGAAATATAACTCCTTGCTTGAGAGTAAGACAGAGGCCATGAGTGTGGTGGGAGCCTGCACATTAATCATGAAAGAGCCTGGATTTCTCAAAGGACACTGACACATATAAAATGGGTGTTGAAAAGAAGGCAACCCAGATGAGGGAATTCTGATAGATTTTTTGGGTTATTATGTTTTCTAGATCTGTGTATGTTTGCAATGCATGGAATGTATTTTTTGGGAACCCTGTAAGGTCTTGTATCTGCTTACTTTCGGTTATTGTGGTGTGTTCAAGAATAAACCCAGAGCCTTGGATAAGGAATAGTAAAATGCAAGAAAGCTTAAGAGCACTCATGACTTAAGTTTAACACTGATATGTTCCCAGGCTGAAATTTTGTGTGATGGCAACTTTCTACACTGAGCCATAAAAATATGTTGGTAGACTTTGATACTTAACACTCCCAAATTATCTAGGCAGAAAAGTATAAATTCTGCTTTATGAGTTGAACACCAAACCACTTCTCCAGAACTGCAATTGGGAAATAATGAAATGAGAAAATAAGGTGTAAGGTGATTTTGATGTAAAAGTTTCAGAATCAGACGTCCATTAGAGACTCTAGGGAAGAAGGTTTTGTTTTTCTCCTCTGCCTGGAGGTAACTCTGTGTAGATTTGGACCTTAGTTTTAGTGGTAGAAATTACTATACTTTATAGAAAATGCTTTTTATTTCCCAGTATTAAAATCACATTACATGAGAACATAACTATAACACAGTAACGATCGAAAGTCATTTGCTTCATGCCCCTTCAGCATCACATTTAAATGTCACTGCATTACCTACTGCATAATGTTGATTAGTTTTTTTTAACATCATTGATAATTAACAGTTGGCAAAAAATGGGAAAGGGGAACAAAATGATTCAAATGATCTTCAGTACTGTACTTTTGGTACAACAGAAGATTTACTCAGGTCTGAGAGTGGGGGATAAAAGATGATTCAGGACCTTAATCCTTGCTCCAGACAATATGCAGGCTAAGTCAAACAGGAAGGTGGAGCAGGAACTTTTTATCTTGTATGCAAGATATGGAGAGAAGTGTCACATCCATCCATGAAGGTCTACACTCTCTTTCAAAGTACTAGTTAACTTTTAACACAGACATATCACAACAAATTTGCTTTCTGGAAAGACATATTAGAAGATAAAGACACAGAGGTGAGTAATTGAAAAATAATTTAACAGCACAGATATGATCTGTATGGTGCAATTTGCCCTCAAGGCCCAAGAATGTGACTGAGAAGATGCAGCTTCAGACACCAGAATGGGAGGTAGTCCCTTCTGTGTATATATAAAACATTATTTTTCAGCTTAAGAATTGTAATAATATTTGGAGTTAGAGATTTTGCCTTTGCAGAGGAGTACACCTATCACTGCACACAGCTATTCACAAAAGCTGCTCTTCATTTGCAGCTTACAGAACATTGCAGGTGTGTTTAAAATCCATTGTGTGTGATCTTTAAGGGTCAGTGCATATATTTACAGTTTTGCTGCACAAAGATTTGTTATTGAATGCAATTTTAGGTCATAGTACTGACACTCACTTCAGCTCAGGTCAGTAAAGAGAAAGAATGAGCTTAGAGATGCAAGTATTGTAATAAAACCAAATTGTAAACAGAAGGCAAACTTTATATTATTTCTTTGAGGCAAAACGCAGAGACATCAAGTCTTAAAACAGAATCTTTCAGAATATTATGGACAGGAACAAGGTTAAGACAGAAATCTTTTTTCAAATTTAAGTATAGCAAAAGTAATAGTGGCATTTTAAAGAATAGGTGGACTATTCACTGTAAGATGTCTTTATTCTTTGTATGTCTTTTTCTATGATAAAGATGATGGGGTTTAATTTTATTCCATGTTACATCATAGAATGCTATTCAATATAAAGTTGCAATGTCTATTTAAACATTACATGCCAAACAAGGCTCTTAAGGGAGCCACATGATTCCAATAGTATCATAACTGGAATTGGATAAGTATTTTCCTTTATATAAGCTAAAGAATCTAAATGTCCTTCTTGAATACATTTATTGTAATAATTATGTAAGTTTCTGGCATTGTATCATTCGTATTATCAATGTGTGGTTGGAATTTTCCTCATTGTGCTCCACATAAGCACAAAGCAGTGTTATATTTTAAATTTTTAGTGCTTGGGTTAAAGTTGGCTGGATTTAAGAAAATGGATGCGCTTCATGGATGTAGCATGAAAATTACAGGAGCACAATGACCTTTTCCACTTAAAAAAGAAAAGTTCATTTTAAAATCACAGGCAAAACCAAAAATATCCAAAAGATAAAGAACAGGAGTATATTTTTTATGTATTAGCTGACCCAAGACATTAAATTTCTCTTGCCCTCTTAAGAATATCTACATTGACCAAAATGCCCATTTGTTGTCATGTTAAAGCTATAGAAAAAAAAAAAAAAACTAAAAAGAAATAAACACAATGGAAAACAAAGCTAAAAAAAATCTGTTCAAATTACATAATGTAGGAATGTGTTGTGTTCATGTCAGAGCAAAAGCTTATCATTAGTTTGTGGACCAGATTCTGCAGTACAGTTATTCACACTGGTATAAACAAGAATGGAATTATGTTTAACCATTTTCAAAAACTGAATATTGACTCCTGATCACTACTGAGGAAAAGATACGTTAAACCCGCATGATTTACCTGAGGATGAATAAAGTTATGTGGCCATCTCAGTTTCCAGGTCAGTGAGCTTTGTGATAGCCCTGCTCAGAAGAAAAAAACAGATCTTTACCACAACAGCTTTTTGGTTATCTGGGCAAAATTAATTGGTGGTCTCCATCTCTGGAAAAACACATACAGAAGAGTTGCTTGACTTGGGCATTGCAATTGTACTCCATTAAATCTGGCATAGACAACTCCTAGCTCATGAGTGCAGCAGTGAGCATAACATTTTTGCTATAGAGATGGTGTGTCCATATATACGAGCCAGGGGAAGTCACATAGCCATGCAGTCATCCATCTCTTTCTGTGTGTAGCTACACATTGTAAGTGTAGAGGATTTTTGAGGTTCAGCTGTCTGTGGGTTCCCATTCCAGAAATCAGCTGGTTCTGCTCTTTATAATGGGTTTCACTTGTCAGTCAAGTCCAGGCATGTTACAATTGAGCCTCCAGAATCTATCTCTTGAGACAGAGACACACAGGAAACTCCTCTGTGCATCTGCAGTCATAGTGAGACCTGCATCAACATTCCACACACATCCATGGGCTACGGAAAGCTCAGGGTAGATTTAAAGGCCACTTTATGGGTTTAGTCCCTGGGTGACTTCTCCAACTTTTAAAAAAGCTTCTGGTAAAGCAAAAACTTAAGTGATGGACTGAATCTGCATTCAAAGTTCATAATTCTGCTCTACTTCATGAGGATCATATTTAATTTAAAAAATACATATAATCCAAAACCTTCTCTTTTTTTAAACTTTGGTGGTTCAGCCCTTTTTGCATGCAGTTTGTATCTCTGTTCACCTTCATGTTAATTTCACAGCAAATTACCATTTCAGAGGGCATTAAAACAGACAGTATTTTCTTTTCCCACCCTTTCAAGTTTTTCTGCACTTATTGTGAAATATGTTCATGCTAAGAAAAGAGACAGGTTCTGCTGCTTATATATGCTTAAATAAAGAATACTTTACTTCTTGGGCACTGTTCTGTTCTTTGTGCCTATTCAGTGATACCCCAGGGTTCTCTCAGTGACAACAAAGTCTGTGGTCTGGCAGGCTTCTGTTTGAAAAGGGCTAGGTTACTTCAAGTAAGAAAAGGTTGGGAAAGAAAAGAATTTGACAAGAAAAAGCTTGTTTCATATAACTAAGTGCAAATTCCTAAGGCCTTGTGTTCATCTTAAATTTACCCTGGTTTGAGACGGGATGCACATACAGATCTATATCGCTATATCTATGTATTTATAGAACAGATTAAAAAAATAGAATTTTAAAAAAATATTTTTTCAGGACAACTGAATTCAGTTTAAGTCTAAGCACAAATCTTATTCTAAATTGTAGCACATTTTCCGGGCATTATCTACTTCCAAAACACCTTCTTCTTGGAATAAGTCTGTTAATTTGGGGTGGGTTTTTTAAGCAGCCACAAAAGAAGTCTACAAAGACAGACATTATAGATACCTGTTTGTAAGAATAACTTTTTCTTGATTAGAAACAATGGAATATTATGCACTACAGCTCAAGAAGCACCAGAGTGAACAGTACATGTAAAAGGTGGAGCAAAAGTGTTTTAAGAAAGATGGTATGAGATAGGTTCAAGGATCAAAATCTACAAAAGTTTGTATTTATCTTTAATTGCAAGAGAAGTCTAAAGATGTTAATCCTGATGCTGAATTGTATCCAGGCATTAAATCCACTTATTGGCAATCACTGGTGCTGGGATTTAGTCACTAAACACAAACATCTGATGCGCATATTTGTAACTATATCTTTTTGCCTATGTAATATGTACACAGGACTATGGGAGTCCTGTCTGGAGCAGCAGCTGGTAGCCAGTGCGTCTCAAATGACAACAGCTACCTCTGTTTAAGTGATGGAATCTCTTTCTACATAAAGGAAACTATGTTATCGTATTCTGGTTAGGAAATTAAAATATGTGATCAGTATAGTCTAGTTTCTTTGGAAATAAAATAAAAGTGACACTGATCCAATTTGGCACAGTCTTAGATTGCAGCAGAATGGCTGATTCCATCAGTCTCTGCGTGATCTTTATTACCCAAAAGCTCTGCTTTTAAGGTTCTGGTCTCTTACAGCTTCTCACACCACATGTCTGTTTTCACTGATTAATATAAAGTTACAGAGTATATACTCTGGGGAGCACAGTCTGGCCAAGTGTCCACAAACTACTCGGTGTATCTACATTTAAACTCAGTTTTTACTATCTCTGTGAATTCAAATGTCAAAGCTGATTGATATTCAGAATTTATTTATTTCTAATGTTCAGATACTTCTATTGATATTTGGATAAATTATTAATTTAAATATTAAAAATCTATATGTTCAAGAGATATAATAAAAATTAATTATGTTGCAGTATTTGAATAGTTTGAAGTTACATTGTTGTCAGTGTAATTAAATAAATTTGATATTTTGTTGTAAATGATAATTATAAAATAGACTAAAACTCATCCAGTTGGGACAGCTGCTGTCCTGAGCAGAAATGATAGAGTTATTACCTACAAATGGAATTTTCATTTCTGGTAAATTAACCTTAAGAAGGAGGCACATATCTAAACAGGTCAGAGCATTCAATGGAAGCTGTGCTAGGACATGAAAAAAATGACATGTATGGGGTGAGGTCTGAGTGGGCAGCATCACTCCCACACTGCAGATAAAGAAGTGTGGACAAAGAGAAGTAGGGACAAGCAGAAGTAACACACGCAGGCACAAAATAATGTCAGGGCCTTAACACAGCACCAGAGCACAGAACCCAGCAACTGGGAAGAAAACATGGAAATGGAAGAGCCTTAATGAGACTGTGATGACTGGTTGTTTACTCAAATACAGCACAAAACTCATTAGTATCAGCTGGCTACCCCTGTGGTGTACTGTGACAGACTTCACCTAATTGCTTGAGTTCCTGGAGATGAAAGATCTCTTCTCTTGAATAAGCAATGATCTAATTAGTGCATCTCTGTGCAGTATTTCTGGTTCTATATCTTTCTCATATTATGGTAACCATATAATGTGATATCCAAAGGCAACAGCATTGGACTCTTTGGACACTTAATATATTGTATTAACCTTAAATTTTTTTTTTTTTTCAGAGCTGGACTGCCATGGGAAATCTTAATGAATCAAGGTACAGATTTTGTATTCCACTTAGCCACAAAGATGCTCAGGAAGCTGGAAATGAAATTGATTCCTAAAACAACATTTCTTTGAAAACAGTTGGACTGGTATATTGTTTAGGGAGAATCCCACACAGAGTATGAAAGAACCAGAAACCTACATAAAAATGGCTTCCTCAGTGTACTTGGTTTCCTTGCAACAGAAGACTCTGTAAAACTATCTACAATGAGATTCAGCTATCTAGGATATTATCTAGGATTCCTCAGGTGCAAAATACTGTGTGTGACAAAACTGGCAAATGTTGCAGTATTCTAAGTTAACAATTAGAACAGAAAAAGTACAGGATGAATTACAACAATATAAAAGGGCAAAAGGAGAAACATTCTTTCAGGCAAAAGTGACTGGCAGGATTTACCTTATATGTATGTATATGAAGGTCTTTTTTGGGCTTGCTTTGTAACTCATCTCACTTACTTTAGGGATGTTTTAAACACCTAGGTACACTGGTGAGTCATTGGGCCAGTCTGAGCTTCAGCATCTGTATGTGTCAAAGCAGAGAATAATACTTCCCTGTCTTGCTAGAATGTTACAACTCAGAATTCCTTAAACACTCTGAACTCCAAGGTGGTATAAAGTACATGCGAATGCAGAGGATGGTCATTACTTTAATTCTCTGTGCTGTGGGTGTTTTGCCCAGAGACCTATCTACCACAGGTATTTCTTTGATAAGCTTGTTTGAAGCGGTATGCCAGAATGCCTTCCAGTTTGCAAGAGAGACTGTTTGAATGCATTTTGGAGCATGCCAGAACACATCTGAAAAGCAAAATGCATTTTCCAGGTAATTTCAGATCACAGAACATCTATACAACACATAACTGCAGTACATATACTTTGCCCTTTCATGCCAACAGAATCCTTTATCAGCAGGGGGACACAATGAATCCTGCCAAGTTTTCATGGAGCAACAGACACATTGACTGGTGAGGTCCAGTGGATAGGACATGTGGCTGACTGCAGCTGCAGCCTCTCTACAGCCCCTAGGCAATTTGCCCATCAGCTGATAATTCTCCATAGCTGAGAGGGAAAGGACCTGCAGGAGCTGGAGGTACTGGATAACCACTTCAAATTTGTATATTTTCTCAAGCGGTCTGCTCCTGCCCATAGATTTGCTGTATGCAGATGCAAACCATTAAACCCCTTCCAGATCTGGCTCCACCAAGCCCTGCTCTTGCTGAGTTTGTCACAGGAAGACCTTTACCAACCACATCATCCAAAATAGATCTTTATGCCTACATGAGACTGAGAAGTTCCCATGTCCTGATTAAATACTGGACTTCACATATCTTTAGGAACCTTCTCTTGTCCCTGATTTAGGTTTGTAGGAGATGGTTTACACTTGTAAATGTGGTCCCTTCCAACCTTAATCATTCTGTGATTCTGTGTGACTGTTGTCCTCAGCCTCAGATAAAAAACTGTCTTCAGAAGAGAATAAGTAGCACAGTGAAGGTCTTGTCAGACAAGCTGTAGGCTTGGACAGCTTTTGGGCACTAAAAGCACTAAGTACACTCCCTGTAGTAAGCAGTAAATTCTGCTGATTCATTAGGAGGTGCAAGCCCATACCACTTTTCTCGGAACAGTCTTTGGGTTCTGAGGGGAAGGAAAAAAATATACAAAAGTGCCAGAGACACTTAAGCATTGATGGAGTAAGATTACCCAGACTTGAAAGCCTAAAATAAATGGATAAGATTCTCATGCTTGAGGCAGAAACAGTGCAAACCCTATTCAGCCAAATATGGAGACATCTTAGTAATTCAGTAATTTACTATGGTATCAAAAGTTATCAAAAATTATCAAAAAGGAGATCTGTCATGTGAAAAGGGGAGATTTCCTTGACTGTCATTAATTGATTTGTCTGTCAGTGCCTCAGGAAAGCCAAGGTTCTCGTGCCTGACCAGTTTGTTAATATCCAATTATGGGAACCCTTCACTAAGCAGTCCTGCTGTATTAGAAGGCAGCTCAACTGACTTGTTCAGGAAAGTGCACCAGCAGCATAAGGAAGACTCTTCAATGGATCCTCCCACTTTACAACCCCTGAGCAGGTCTTCTTCTTTAACTGAGTGTGTTCTCTGCTGCCAGCAATTGCCAGCACCTGTGAGGGACTCACACCTATGGTTTATGGAATAACACTCTTTATTGATATAATGGATGGTGATAGTATCTGACTGCAAAAACATATCCAAAACAATATACAGAGAAGTTCTAATCCCCAGTAGGAGTATTCAGCATGCACAGAATATATTAGCCAATAGGTGACTCTATGGGGGAAGACAGGTTCAGCCCATCAACTGATCCCAGCTACAATGGAGTCTTCCCTAAATTTGTCTCCATTCTTGACTTTCTTTCATACTATTTCTTTATGTTCAGGTGGAGTTTGAGTGACTCCAGACATGCATACCTTTTTTACTGATTGGAGTAAAATTGTCTCACTTCACTTTTAAAGATACAGTCAAAAAGAATACAGAGCACATGCTCAGTGAGGGGTGCTTGTACCTTTGTGAGGGATAACTTTGAGATGGAAGTGTGTGTTAATCTTACTGTTAGATTTTAATCACCCATGTTCATGTGAGGAGAGTGATTCCACCACAGTTGTTGGCTCAGCAGCAGGACAGCTTCCTTTCTCTTCCCTGGCTGACCAGTGTGGCTTGTCAGCTGCAAAGTATCATTGAGTTCCCTCCCTACGATGATTTCAACAGAGCCTGCCATGGTGTCTCAACTCCATTCCATCTCCCTCAGCAGGTGCCTACGGTTGTGTGGGCAATCACTGTGGTGCAAGTCAGCCACATTCCATTGAGGGAGCAAAAACTGTATTTTGCCCTATAATTTCCATAATCTTATAACTTTCATTCAAATGTGAACATAAAACCTCAGTTTCCTCTACTTTTACTCCCAGCCATCTTTCCATGAGGTACCCAGCCATCTTTTCATACATTTGTTTTACCTACTCTTCATGTATTAAGTCCAAGCCATTGGTTCCATGGGATATACAAAAAATGCCTATAACTAGGTAAGAACTGAATCCTTCTAACCTTGTTGCATGTGCTTCTTTCTGTGAAGGTATAAACTAATAGTGGCTGATTAATAGTGACTTACTCATATCTCTCTTGATCATAGGTGTTACAACTAAGAAGGACCCACAAACACAGACTGCTCTTTCTTTTTTGTATGTTTGTCCAATCACACAACACAGTTTTATCCCTCCATCTAGCACCTGTGATACAAGGCTTATGTGATGATGCCAGAAACAGTGCCAAATGCCACTGTTTCTTTATGAGATAGGTACTTGTAGAAAATGATTTACAGCATGGTTTCTCAAGCACTGGAAAAGATTGAAAAATATTTTGGTGTCTTAAATTAGAAGTACCCATTTAACCAGTATTTTTCAGCCATAGAAAGGCTCGGATCCAAATGGATCATTCAGGGAGTATTCTCAAAGCATAAAGCTGCACCAGGATGAACAATGGCTAAAGCACACTGAATTTTTCACAATGAATGGTGGATGTTGGTAAACCACACAGGACTGTGAGCAGCAACTGAAAAGCCCTGGCTGAGTGATGAGAATTAAAGGACAAGCAGAACTTCAGTCACTGTGGTATTTATTGCAGCAAACTACACCTTTGAAATTGCTTGTTATCTTGGGAATGGCTGTGGATTAGTCAGGCTGTCAGTTTTATTGAAGTAGGGACAGTGAATTCATGCTTGTTTTCAGTGATGTGAGAAAAATAGAAGGCAGTCATCAAAAGTGTCTCCAAAAGGAAATGAGCTGGTTATCACATTGAAAATGGCTGTTTTGTCTCTCTGAATTCTGGTCTGAGAAGCAAACTTTAATACTGATTTCGGGTTTAAAGGCACATATGATTTGTGCCTTTCAAGACTAGCCTAATTGCCTGATGTGTTCATGTGTCTCAGTGAACAGACTGCCACTTTACAGCAATTGAAAACTATGTCTTTGAACCTTTACAATAAAACTGAGGCAATGGAAAAACAAATATTACTTACAGGAGGAGAAATTACTGCTCAGCTCCAACCCTGAAATTTTTCCTTAGTGAAAATTAATTGAAAAAGTATTTTGACCACACCAGTGACATTAAGAACAATTGCCTACAATTGGTTGGAAGTGTAATGAATTTCATTTTGACAGTATAACTAATGGGGTTTTGATTGTGTAGCATTTAGCACAGATGACATCCTCCAAAATGACTTTTCATGAAAGGAAAAGGAAGCAGTGATTAAATTATGTTGTGACAGTACATTCAGTGTCCCCAGAGCCTTTTGGCTGAGAAAAAGAAGAAAGTTACCAAGCTTGACAGTAGACTTGAATCACCTTGATACCTTGCATGTATTATAGAAATGTGGGGTTTTTTTCTTTCACATTTGGATGGCTACTTGGAATCATTGCTGACTTGAATGTGATGACAGCAGTTTTATCCGTTACCATAAAGCATACCTTCTCATGTGCTTGCCAGAGGAGGAAGAAATCTTACTCTGACTTTAGAGTAGAAGAGTAGTTTGAGCTCAGGAGGCTGAGAATGTGCGCCTGGAGGCCAGTGATCACAGAGCCAAAAGAAGATGAGGCATGAAGAAATGTGGTGATAACCTATATCTCAGAGTACTCCTATGGGAGCAGAGCCCTTACATACTTGTCCCTCAAGAAACCCGACTCTCTTTAGCTCTGTTAGGTGTCTCAGTAGCTGGAGTGGACAGTGCATTTACCTTTCCATTCATTTCAAAATTGCCATCTATTTCTGATGGGACCCTTATTCTGTGCTTATCCCTGATTGAAACAGCAGGTTATGAAGTTTTGTTTGTTCTGGTTTTGGGTTTTTTGCTTATAATGCACCATCACCCAGTGTCTCATCTTCCAAACTTCTGTGCCAAAATCCAGTCCTTGTGCCTGGTTTTTGTTTGGTTGGGTTGTTTTTTTTTTNTGGGGAGGATTTGGTTGGGGTTGGTTTGGGGTGGGTTTTTTTTTTTGTGTGTTTGTGTTTTTTTTTTTTTTTTTTTTTTTTGCCAATGTGTGAAAGCTCCTTTGCCTCTATTTAAGAAAGCCAAAGCGGTGCTGAGTGCAACAATACAGCTGGAAGTCCAGTTGAATATCTGTGGTGGAGCGTGAAGCCAAAGTGAGTTTTCAATTTAGCATCAGCTCAGAATTGTTCATGACTAAAGAGGAAATAGCAAAGGAAAGGAGCTACAGTACCCTCGCTTCATCACATAAGTAGCTATTTAACTTCATTGAAGCAGAATGCTCCTGATCTGCCACTGTTCAGCTCTGCAAGGGACAACAAATCACAGTGAGCCCATCCAGCTCAGAAATGCCACTTGTGACAAGTGATGTCCTCAGCTAGGTTTACCTCCCCAGGAGGCCAGAAATTCAGATCTGTTACACTCTCAGGACATTGCTCTTAATTTTAATAGTTTTCAGACAGGCACAACTGCAATATGTTTGCACAAAGAGCAGTTCCACTGTGTTCTTTTCACCTGTGTAGATGAGAAAACACTATTTCGGTTTTCATATTATTTGGCCTTTATTTATATTCTTAAATGCTGCCTATTTCACTGCTTAAGCATTTTCAGTACCTTGCAAATGAAAACAGAATAAATTAAAGCACAAAAATCTTTCTCTCTAATAACTTAATGGAAAACAAAAAGAGTAAGTCTGATGTAATTCTATGAATGGGAACCAGGATTAANCCCTTATTCTGTGCTTATCCCTGATTGAAACAGCAGGTTATGAAGTTTTGTTTGTTCTGGTTTTGGGTTTTTTGCTTATAATGCACCATCACCCAGTGTCTCATCTTCCAAACTTCTGTGCCAAAATCCAGTCCTTGTGCCTGGTTTTTTTTGGCTGGGTGTCCTGGTTTAGGGCAANGTACCCTCGCTTCATCACATAAGTAGCTATTTAACTTCATTGAAGCAGAATGCTCCTGATCTGCCACTGTTCAGCTCTGCAAGGGACAACAAATCACAGTGAGCCCATCCAGCTCAGAAATGCCACTTGTGACAAGTGATGTCCTCAGCTAGGTTTACCTCCCCAGGAGGCCAGAAATTCAGATCTGTTACACTCTCAGGACATTGCTCTTAATTTTAATAGTTTTCAGACAGGCACAACTGCAATATGTTTGCACAAAGAGCAGTTCCACTGTGTTCTTTTCACCTGTGTAGATGAGAAAACACTATTTCGGTTTTCATATTATTTGGCCTTTATTTATATTCTTAAATGCTGCCTATTTCACTGCTTAAGCATTTTCAGTACCTTGCAAATGAAAACAGAATAAATTAAAGCACAAAAATCTTTCTCTCTAATAACTTAATGGAAAACAAAAAGAGTAAGTCTGATGTAATTCCATGAATGGGAACCAGGATTAACTGATCAGAGGGTCAGGTGGTGTTGTACTGATTTTATAATGTGAATATTTTCTCAGCTTTCTACCTAAGTATTTCTACAAAGAAATTTGGGGATATATCTAAAAAAAATTTATATGTTTTCTGCCAAACATAATCAGTGCAAATGCCAATGTTTGAGTGAATGACACTGTATTTCAGCTTGGACCTAATTATAAACTTCAAAGACCCTTCAAAGATCCTGAAATCTGTGTTAAGACAAAACCCTTATTTGAAGTTGGTACCTATAGGGAATTGGAGGGTATTTATATTCCAAAAACCACACTTAAATTATAAAAGGAATGGCCTATTTTATGCTTGAACACATCTCATTAGAGAAATCTCTTAATGAATATTTTTCAATCATGTAACAGAGAAAATCAAAGCACTTAGGGCATACTATAAGGTCTGCAGAGATTGCTAAATACTCCAGTGGACATGTACACTGCAAATTATATGCCATTAATGGTTTTGAGCTCATTCATCAACATATGATTTAATAATAATTTCTGTAGTGAATTTCTGTAGTATGTACAATATGAAAAAGAAAAAAATACATGAAAGTAATCACCATCTCTGTTGCTCTAAAACACCATCTAAGACAGTTACATAATTAATGGTAGTATTTTTTTTATAAATACTAATGAATTTTCAACATCAACATTCCTTAAATAGTCTTGTTTGTTTCCCTGATTTATTGAATTTCATTATATGAAGAAAAATCCAGCAACTCTGAGGCAATTAAATATTTAATGGTAGTATGATTTTTACATATATTAATGAATTTTTAACATCAAAATTCCTTAAATAATCTTTTTCTCTGATTAATTGAATTTCTTTATATGAAGTAAACTGTACATAATTTGACTCTCTATCTTCTCTCATTCTGAAATTTAAGCATTTTTTCTTTAATACACAAGCTTCAAATAAAAAAAAAGATGAAAGCTGATAGTAGTCTTGTGGCCCTTTTCTTGGAACTGGGCTCTGTAGATTTGAAAGTTCTTAAGGCAAGGGAAGTATAAAACATCTATGGATGAGTCCCTGACAAATGAAATATATAGGGCAGCCCAAAGCATACTAAATGATACTAATTATGCATTTGTTCGAATAATATCTACTTTAGGTGTGCTCATTGTGGAGAGGATCCTGAAGGACACCTATATGAGAGGACATTTATGAAAACATTCTGAAAGCAGAGAAAATAAAGATGAAGAACATTTTGAAAACTCCTTAGAGATTTAGTCTATGTCAGTTATAGGCTGAATTTCAACTTTCAGAAAAAGCTGAGCTCCTGAGGTTCCAGCTTAGATACTCTGAGTCATTGGAGAATCTCTGAACTGAGACAGAATTTCTCTTTGCCATGATACCTTGTCACGTGTAGAAAGTTGGCAGGTCGCCTCAGGGGCTATAACACAGGACTTTGCTGTTTATATTGACTATGACTTCCTATAAATAAACTATAATTTCATGAGGATATGGCAAGATATATATCAGCACATAAANGGAGCGTGAAGCCAAAGTGAGTTTTCAATTTAGCATCAGCTCAGAATTGTTCATGACTAAAGAGGAAATAGCAAAGGAAAGGAGCTACAGTACCCTCGCTTCATCACATAAGTAGCTATTTAACTTCATTGAAGCAGAATGCTCCTGATCTGCCACTGTTCAGCTCTGCAAGGGACAACAAATCACAGTGAGCCCATCCAGCTCAGAAATGCCACTTGTGACAAGTGATGTCCTCAGCTAGGTTTACCTCCCCAGGAGGCCAGAAATTCAGATCTGTTACACTCTCAGGACATTGCTCTTAATTTTAATAGTTTTCAGACAGGCACAACTGCAATATGTTTGCACAAAGAGCAGTTCCACTGTGTTCTTTTCACCTGTGTAGATGAGAAAACACTATTTCGGTTTTCATATTATTTGGCCTTTATTTATATTCTTAAATGCTGCCTATTTCACTGCTTAAGCATTTTCAGTACCTTGCAAATGAAAACAGAATAAATTAAAGCACAAAAATCTTTCTCTCTAATAACTTAATGGAAAACAAAAAGAGTAAGTCTGATGTAATTCCATGAATGGGAACCAGGATTAACTGATCAGAGGGTCAGGTGGTGTTGTACTGATTTTATAATGTGAATATTTTCTCAGCTTTCTACCTAAGTATTTCTACAAAGAAATTTGGGGATATATCTAAAAAAAATTTATATGTTTTCTGCCAAACATAATCAGTGCAAATGCCAATGTTTGAGTGAATGACACTGTATTTCAGCTTGGACCTAATTATAAACTTCAAAGACCCTTCAAAGATCCTGAAATCTGTGTTAAGACAAAACCCTTATTTGAAGTTGGTACCTATAGGGAATTGGAGGGTATTTATATTCCAAAAACCACACTTAAATTATAAAAGGAATGGCCTATTTTATGCTTGAACACATCTCATTAGAGAAATCTCTTAATGAATATTTTTCAATCATGTAACAGAGAAAATCAAAGCACTTAGGGCATACTATAAGATCTGCAGAGATTGCTAAATACTCCAGTGGACATGTACACTGCAAATTATATGCCATTAATGGTTTTGAGCTCATTCATCAACATATGATTTAATAATAATTTCTGTAGTGAATTTCTGTAGTATGTACAATATGAAAAAGAAAAAAATACATGAAAGTAATCACCATCTCTGTTGCTCTAAAACACCATCTAAGACAGTTACATAATTAATGGTAGTATTTTTTTTATAAATACTAATGAATTTTCAACATCAAAATTCCTTAAATAGTCTTGTTTGTTTCCCTGATTTATTGAATTTCATTATATGAAGAAAAATCCAGCAACTCTGAGGCAATTAAATATTTAATGGTAGTATGATTTTTACATATATTAATGAATTTTTAACATCAAAATTCCTTAAATAATCTTTTTCTCTGATTAATTGAATTTCTTTATATGAAGTAAACTGTACATAATTTGACTCTCTATCTTCTCTCATTCTGAAATTTAAGCATTTTTTCTTTAATACACAAGCTTCAAATGAAAAAAGGATGAAAGCTGATAGTAGTTTTGTGGCCCTTTTCTTGGAACTGGGCTCTGTAGATTTGAAAGTTCTTAAGGCAAGAGAAGTATAAAACATCTATGGATGAGTCCCTGACGAATGAAATGTATCTATATAGGGCAGCCCAAGGCATACTAAATGATACTAATTATGCATTTGTTCGAATAATATCTACTTTAGGTGTGCTCATTGTGGAGAGGATCCTGAAGGACACCTATATGAGAGGACATTTATGAAAACATTCTGAAAGCAGAGAAAATAAAGATGAAGAACATTTTGAAAACTCCTTAGAGATTTAGTCTATGTCAGTTATAGGCTGAATTTCAACTTTCAGAAAAAGCTGAGCTCCTGAGGTTCCAGCTTAGATACTCTGAGTCATTGGAGAATCTCTGAACTGAGACAGAATTTCTCTTTGCCATGATACCTTGTCACGTGTAGAAAGTTGGCAGGTTGCCTCAGGGGCTATAACACAGGACTTTGCTGTTTATATTGACTATGACTTCCTATAAATAAACTATAATTTCATGAGGATATGGCAAGATATATATCAGCACATAAAACGTAGGTGCAAGTGGACCATTACTCTTGATCCTGTTTTCCCTTACACAGCTCCTGAAAGAACAGTGGGGTTTTTGAGTTTGATAAACTTCTGTATAAAACAAGAGCTGGATGGCTGCTGAACAACTTCTTCTGTGCAATGTGTAGCATGGGATGCACAGTTGTATGAGTGGGACTAGTTCAATATCACAAGAGTTTGTATCTTCCCTTCCCTTGTGCACTCTTTGCTGTAGGGAAGAAGCAACTTGTTTCCCATGCAGTCAATACACAGCAGTTAAAACACTGGTAACAGTGTAACTTCGATTCTTCCCTTCAAATTGATTAACTGTACCTTCTCCTTCTTTCTTGGGAGAGGAGGCTGATGGCTTGTTCCACGAAGTTGAGGAGAAGAGGTAGTGAGGACACACATGTTGCTGCTGCAGTTCCCCATTGTATGGCTGGGAATGTGATCTGAGCTAGCAGGGTTGGGATGAGTATGGAAGAACCCTGTTTTCCCTCTTTAGTCCTCTATTTCTCTGATTGGAAGAATGGAAACAAACATACTAAATGTGCAGAAAAAGACTATTTCTTCTATCTCCATGAATGTGTTGTTTTTTTGTGGTTTTTTTTTTTGCCAAAAAGCTATTAAAAATTACTTAAAATTCTGTCTTTTAGGGAGAAGTAATATACACAAAATTACACAAACTTCTGCTGTCTACCTTCTCAGCAAAAAAATCCAAGAGGTGCGTGACCAAATGATCTCTGGTAGAGTGGACAAACTATAGCAGCATTCTCATCAGGGGCAGATCTCTTCTCTCCCTATTTGAAGGATCTAAATTCCTACACTAACTAGTTTGAGCCTTTCTGCTCACATTCGAACCAGTTCTGAAAATTCAGCAGATTCCTCATTCTGTATGGGAATTCCTTATCACTGCCTACTCTTCCACTGTTTGATGCCAATTCTAAGTGACACACAATCTCCCAGTCTGTCGTGCCATATTGTCCAAGGTTACCTAAAGCTGCTGCCTGATGACCACCCACATGCATTACATCTTTCCCTATACTCAGTTTTATAAATGCCTACCTGGAGCAGCCTGTTGCAAGAATTATGCTCACTACATGCTTTTTAATCATAAAATGGCATCTAAACCATTCTGAGTTGGGTACACCATCTGCTTACTCAGTATATTCCTTGTCTGGACTGCTCTAGCAGAATTAGGACCTGCCTGGGGTGGGTCATTACTCTGGTACTGAGGCCATGAGGGCAGAGATCACAAAGGATAATTCCACATCAGGCACTGCATTATATCCAAACTGTCTGCAAATGAACTGACTCAAAAATGGCAGGGTTATAGCCATGTCAGAATGATGCATCACAACTTGCCCCAGTGGAAAATTATTAACTTTTGCTTCTGGGAGCCAAGCTAATATCTCTGCAAGACTCTGCATGGTACTACTTAAATATATTTGTTTATCTAGCCCTGGTGTGGAGCTGTCTGCACAGCACTGCAAAAATTGTACAACTATGTTGGGTACACTCCATTTCTAGGCCATCTTAGGAAAATACGAATTTTATTGTTCAGAACATGGGAAGCCAGAGACAGGCCACCACTGCTTCTGGAATGAATTTTTTGGAAAAAAGTGTTGCACTAGAGTTGCTTGACATTGCACCCATTATTACTTCACCCATCTTGACCCTGTTCTGAGCAATAGTACCAACAGCACCAAACCTAGACTGCCCTGCACACAGTAGACAAAATCTTGACTATTTTGCAAGATTAGCAGTCTGCTGCTCTTGACAACTGGCCACAAAACCTGTGCCTCAGGTGACTTCGCTTCTCATTCAAATATCTGCTGCATCCCATATTTTTACCGTTTCCCTTGGGGATGGTACTGCATCAAAGGAAAGAGCAAAGCTGGCCTAGCATACCAGATGTGCAAACTCTATCTTTTCAAGAAGAGTAGTAGCTGGCATGCTCCCACTCCAGTGTGCAGTTCTTCCTACTCTAGACTCAGGCTGGTCTTAAATTGCACACCGTAACCCATAGGTTGTAGACTCCATAAGGAAGAGGTTTCTGGCTTTTTCTGTTTTGTACAGTGCCAAGAATACCAAAGGCTTCCATAAATAAAAATTACAAATAAAATCTCCCAGGGTTTTGTTATGACTTCCAGGTTCTGTGCTTGAATATGATTTTACAGGATAACTAGTTGTGAATGGTCTTGTGGAATGAAACAGATCTTGCAATAAAATAGAAGATAGCATATGCCTAATGCTATTTCCACTCTGTCTTCAACAAGAAAATTGAATTTTCCGTTAAAAAATCAACTTGAAAGGAACCATCAAGATGTATACCATTTCAAATAACCATGAGATTTGTTCACTTGGTTCACTTGTGTTCACTTTGTTTCCTCTCCTCACAGTATTTACTAGTTCTACTTCTTGTGACACACATGAAAAAACAGATGCAATAGGGTCAACACAAATTTTTCATTCTTTTGCATAGTCATCAATATTTTCATCTCAGAAAACAAAAACCACAACTTTCAGTCTGGCAGGACCTTGCCACTTGTGTTTTTATAGCAATAAAAGAGTGCTGAGAAGAGTTTTCCACTTGGTAACCCACAGGCAGACTTAGTGGGAAGAAGGGAAACCTCCATGCCCTCCCTACCTCTCCTTGGTCTTTTTCTTGTGGGCATGGGAGGGAGTTTGAATATCATGGCTCCAAAAGGAGCCAGCAGCATGACTTCTGTTGGTGAGGGAAAAGAAGGGAAAGTCAGATTTCTTGGCTTTTCAATTCCACCTTATATGTAGAAAACAAGACATAGTTTTTAGTGCTGTGTGGTAGTGGTGGTGGTGGGGGGGTTGTTTGTTTTTTGTTGTTTTTTTTAATAATGAAAAATATTGGGGAGGGAGATTGGCATTCTCTTCAAACTGGATTTAAAGATTTTTCTTTTTTAATGTCTGCAAACAAGGATTGGCTTTGCATTTTCCTGTTAAATATAACAGGCTCTGCTCTGCAAAGATCTTATTTTTTACTGTCTACGTTACAGACAATAAACTTACTATATATGTATATTTAACTTTTATATATTACTTTTCTTTATTATGTTTGTGTTCTTGACTGTTTAAATAAATTGTTTGTAGTGATAGACATGGACAAGTCTGTCCAGCTTGTATGGCCTGAAAACCACATCCTATTTCCATCTAATATTTAGTAACAAATATCATATTTTCCATCACTTTTCTTCTGTGATTTCAAGTGCAGCTGAAACTCCAAAGTTTTGGGTTGTTATTAATTTTGAAATCTCACTTCATCTCAATTTGGAGTTAAACCCAGACTTTGTTTTTGCGTTGGTTAAACAGATGATCTTCCCCTCACACCTTCTATATTTTGAAATGTTTATTTTCAGGAAAAAGTCCACAAGAATTCTCTAAGTTAAGCTTTAACTTCAGATCATATTGCTTCAAGTTTATGCTTGTGTTATTCCTACTTAATCCACTACACTATCAGGAATACAAAATTGGGTGTATTTGAAATTGTGCATCACACCATATCATGTCATGGTAGCATTTTCGTTAGTAACATTTCAGTTTTGTACTTAGAAAGACATTAACAGTAGTTCCTAATTAAGGCAGATTAATGACAAAAACTTGCAGTGTCTCCTGTTCTTAAAGAATTTAATGGTTTCAGCACTTCATTTTGTTTTCTGTTGAATGCATCATTTCATCAGAGCATAAATGGAGAACACTCATGTGGAAAATAATATGAGCTGTGATTCACAGTCTCTGATGGATTTAACTACAATGGCAAAAGAGGTTACTGCCTCCAGCTGTCCATCCTTTTCCTGCAGGAAAGATTAACAACCCATTGCTGAGTGGGTACAGCATGCAGCATGTCTGCTTCTGGCAGAGCTGTACCCATGTAAATCATCAGCAGCTGGGGTTAACCCTCATTTCTGAAGAGGCGCTGAATTTGAGAAGGATTGTGAACCACAGCTCTCAGACAGGATTTTCAAAGAGTACTAACTGATAGCTGCCCTTAATGTTTACTAATATTTTCTGGGCATCGGTATTAAATGTTGAAGCTCAGCCTCTTGATTTACCGGAGACCGTGAGAAGTGGGCCCATGTGAACTCCGTGAGGTTTAGCAAGGCCAAGTGCAAGGTCCTGCACCTTGGCTGGGCCAACCCAGGTGATACAGGCTGGGGGATGAAAGGGTTGAGAGCAACCCTGCCCAGAAAGATTAGGGGATACTGGTGGACAAAGGCCTCGATATATGACTGCAATGTACACCTTCAGCATGGGCTGCACCAAAACCAGTGTGACCAGCAGGTTGAGGGAGGTGATTTTGTCCTTCTCCTCTGTTTTTGCGAGACCCCACTTCCAGTACTGCTTTAGATCTGGGGTCTGGAATGTAAGAAGGATGTGCACCTGTTAGAGTGAGTCCCAGAGGAAGCCACAAAGTTCATCAGAGGGCTGGAGCACCTCTCCTATGAAGACAGGGTGAAAGAACTGGGGATGCTCAACCTGAAGAAAAGAGGGCTCCAGGAAGACCTTAGCACAGCCTACCAGTACTTTATAGGAGCCTACAAAAAAGGTGAGGACACCAGGGTGTATATTGCTGTTACCTAGATGGTTCCTAGACATTTGTTTTATTTTAGACAGTGTTTCCTGTGCTCCTGTACTCCTACCAGCAGCTGGATAATAGAGAACTGAGAAACAGGAATTGTAGTGAAGAATTTTACTGTTTAATAGAGCAAACAAGCTAAAACACTTGAGGTTTGTTTTTCTTCCAAGAAGGGACAAGGCTTCAGAGTAATAACACTAGCCCCAGCACTGGAAAGGCTGAGCTTTTTGTGTGTCCAAAAAGCACACATCCAAGGCCATGCATAGTCTGCTATGGTTTTCCCTTCTGCTCAACTAAAGGTCAGGCAGAGTACAGGCTTGTTACATAAAATGAGCTGTTAACAAAGACTTTTAAAGACCAAATGTCGACATTAAATGTCTTCACTTGAAGAATGCTTAAATCTGTTAGATAGGGTGCAGTAACATTTGCATGTTGATGGTGATAGCAAATCCTTTCTCCTCTTCAGAGTAAATAGAAGAGGGCTGCCTCTATCTGCCAGGAAAAAAAAAAAAACCAAAAAAAAAACCACCCAAAAACATCTGGCTGATTTCAAAAGACATACGTGTTAGCTGTTGCCCTGAATCTCCCTCAGCACTGTTCTAAACCATTTGGGTTGCAGTTTTGCCAGTACTTAGTGTGTGTGGCAGAACTTCCCAAGGCATCAGCACTCTGGGAGACCTGAAATGCTCACTTGACCTCTCCATTATGGTTTCAAGAGGATTTGTTGGGGCATTTCAGTTATGCAGAAACCACATCAAAAGGAAGTGCACAGTGAGACATCTCTTAGACCACATGCCAGTTTATACCTTTCAAAGGCAGTCTATGAATAAATCACATAAAGCTGCAGTCCTGTGGCTTGTATTGCCTGTTACTAAGCCAAGCAAATAGATTGTCTCCCTTCCTTTTCACTCAGCTGGTAGAATGGCACGTATAATCACTCCCTGACCCAGTTCAGTCAAAATGATCCAGGTTAGCTCACACACTTTAAATAGTAGGCTTTTTTCCTAACCTGTTTCATTTTGATTGAATTGGGTTAGAGAACAATCATGTACACATATCAGAGGGGGAGCATGGGAAGCTGTTGGGTTAACCTTTAGAGAATACAGTGAGAAGCAGCTGGGACTAGGAACCTTTTTGATCCAGATCAGCTGAACCCAGACATGCAACAGAAACCAAACTCTGGCACAACAGGAAATTCCAATGGGATTGGGTTTTCGTCTGGTGCAAAACATCTTAGTTCCTTTGAAGTTGAGAGTGATACATCCATTTACGATACTAGAGATACTGTCTCCTGTATATTTTTAAATGGTTGAAAAGTGTTTTTCAGTCATTCAGACTAGCTCTCAATACTGAATTCCTTTAACTGTTGCAAAAATCTGCAAACAGAAAAGATTAATCTCAGAAAAGAATCCCATGAGTTGGTCTCTGTGGGCTCACTTTTTTCAGTCATCGAGAAATTCTACAAGGTTTCTTCAGTGAAACTAAAGATAAGCTCAGCTTTCCAGTCTGCACTATTCTTCATTAACTAAAAAAGAAAAAGTTATACAGTAGAGGAAGAGCAAACAAAGCCAGAGTGCTTCTGAAGACTAGAGAATTCAACCCTTTAAGCTTGCTTCTTCTTTGTAATTTTTTCCACAAACTCCCCAATATAAATTAATTAAAATGGGCTTGCTAAGGGTTAAAGAAGTTGACTGTAAATTTGCAAACTTTTGTACATGCGCTGCATGTAGTACTGTGTACTACAAACATTTTTCTGTGGGGCCAATAGAACCTGAAATCTTATGTTTTTATGTGAATAAGTGAGCTGGCACAGTTTGGTAATCCTTGCATTTCTTGCCTGTGGGAAAGAGATGCCTAAGCTCTGTATATTTGTCCACAAGGCAAGGAGATCCTTCCAATTCACTGGATGCTCTGAACTCTTCCACCTGTGGATGGTAAATTAAAAGGAAGAGAACCATAAAGAATGATGCAACTCTGATAGCACAAGCACTGTGCTAGGAAAATAAGTAAGGCAAGAACTCTGCTCTATAGCATCAACAGTCAAAAATATGTTGTTTGATATATGTAAAAACCAAGGATCTGAATCATCAAAAGATCATATGTGGGTGGAGGAGGATGGACTAAGGTTCAGGCAACACAGAATAGGGTGAAGTTTTTTTTAAAACCCCAATTCTTCACCTGGTTTCAGTCATCTGATCTGCTCAATTATGATAATATCCTTGGTGTGTATTTAGCTTTCAGTGAGCAGGGAAATAGTAAAGATGGAAGTTTCATTGAAATGCAGAGGGTTTGGGTGTAATGACTGAGACTGAACGGAGAAACTAAGACTTTTTTAAACTATTCTGTAGAAAAGTGGGTGTAGAAAGGAGAGGGGCAATGTGAGCCCACAGATGTGATTTGAGATAGAGGGCATAGAAAAATTTAAAAAGTTTGGTTTGTGAAGTTTGAGAGAGATGAGGTAGGCTGCTGTACAGAAGGGCTGTGAAGAATATGCCACTCCTAGAAAAATCTTGTGTGATGAAGTGAATATGGACTAGAGATAAGAGATGAAAATGGTATTAAGAGAATAAAATTAATCCCCTCATCATGAGGAACAGTCAAATAGGAACAGTCAAAGCCACATTTCATAAGATCATGAGAAAAGGGGTTTTTTTGTGTTTTTTTTTTTTTCTGTGGGGCAGACAGGGAAGAGTGAGCTTCAAAGACTGCACTTTTGAGAGAGATTCCATATGATGAAAATGACAGCATAAAAGGAAATGGGATGGGAAAATGGAGTCCTATAGCCGAATTATGAGCACTAGAGGTGGCATACACACCCACACTATACTTTCAGGATAGGAAATTACCAGGTACAGCCCAGCATGCTCTGCATTATTAACTGATCTGATCAGTCCATACTGCTGACAGTAGAAGCTTTTATTTTGTCAACAAATCCCACTCACTGATAGGGCAAAGTTGCTGATATATCTCAAAATAATTCTGTGCATGTTTTTTATACTGCAGGGAGTGGTAGAAACATTTCTGAAATTATTTATGGAGGTGTTTGGATCAGGCATGCTGCACTAAGGGATAATATTATCCAGAAGTTCTTTCTCTGGTTTTTTCCAAAGGTCGCCACAACCTCATGTTTGAAATGCTGACAAAGGCTGTCGACTTGCATGGCCCCAGGCTCCTCCTCTAAATGTATTCTAGATATAATTAGGTGTGCTTGGCCTATAATTATGTCTCTGATAGTGATGCTTTGTTATTGATTGCTTTTGAGTGAGTCACTTAGCTTCCCTACCCTTTCTGTCTTTTGGTCTTTCATGTTTAGAAATAGATATGGTAATATTTACCTGCTTTACTTGAGGCATCTTTAGGAGATAAATGTGTGGCTGCTCATGAAACTCTTTGAGGATGAAAATATTATGTACATGCTAAATAATAGCTCTCTGGGTGTGATGGAACAGGCCAGCCTCACTGCTGACTATTCATATTCATTTCCAAAGCATTAGAAGTTGGACTACTAACACACTATAGAAAAGATTGTATACAAAATGAATGTAGTACTTTTAGTTGTTAATGCTCATATAACTGTATGTATAGATGCTTATTGTTTCACATGGTAAGTACATAATTGAGCTTCTGAAATCTCTGTCATGAAAATAAAAGGAATACATTATATTTTCTAGGGGAAAATGTTTCAGAAGGGATCTGGCTTACAGACATGGGCATATATTACAATGGTAAAATCAGAGAGGAGGAAGACTTTCCTGGTAAGTTTTCTAGAGTTAAAATTAGTTTAACTGACATTTTTATGTAAATGAATTTCAGGTATTTCTTAGAAACACCCACATTTTTTGTAATCTTCTGCCTAATTATGAGGCAGAAATACTGTTTTCTTTAACATCATGGTCCAGTAAGAAAAGCGTTCTCAGCTGGTATCCTGCATCCAGTGGGGGCTGTGAGCAGCTAGAGGACAATCATTTGCTCTACCCTTCTCCTGGCACCCTTAGCCTCTGACCATCTTCAATCCAGAAGGCAGATTTTGTAGTCTGTAACAGACTTCTCTTCAAGTGCTTGTCTCTCCACTAGAGCCCAAGCAAAGCTTTTGCATCTGTAAAGAACAGGTTTCCTTTTCACTAAATTAACATTGTCCCAGCAGCAGTTCAGCCACAGCTGCACCAATTTTCCCCATTACCTCTGCATGATTAAAGTGTATTAAAAAGAGGAAAAAGAAAAAGAAGAAAAAACAACAAAAACAAACAAACAAAAAACAAAAATGAGAAGGATGCACCAGTAAGTAAATTTCTCTTGCATTTTTCCATAATTTTTCTGTTAAAGAGACCACTCAGAGTGAGAGCATGCAACAGTAAGTCCTGTGGCTGTTCAAAAAATCCTTCTCATAAAATAATTTCTTTCCTTCTTTCTTTCCAGCTACCTATATTTCAAGAGAAAAGAAAATTCTTTATTTGACATGACAATCATCACCAGTCATACATTTTATGGCATTCTAGCTTCTATGGAAAAATGTCATTTTGAAATAACATGAATCAGGTTCCATTTTGTTCACTGATCCTACACTGAGTGAGGGGTAGATGCATAGCTTTGCAGAATTCAAACACAGATTATTATATTTCCATAATGCATTAGAAAAAATAAAGGTTTAAATTTATTTGCTGTTTTACTCTTGCACATCAGCTTCAGTAACCAAGGCATCAACTCTTGTGCTATGTCACACCAGAGTGAAAACATACAAGTTCCCTGGTGACAGCTTCCATCCCATTTCCTATATGATTTTATTTCTGCTAATGCACTGAGTTATTAGTGCAGTACTAATGAAATCCAGTTATAGGCTGTGTTGTCCAAATAGTTGCCTGAGCTTCTCTCATTCTATTCAGTTGCATTTCTATGAGATTAGCGACATGATAATCAGAGTGATTTGCAGGGCAAACAGCAGAGGACTTCTAAATCGCAACTAGCCATGGAGTTAAGTCAAAGCACAACAGTGGTGATACTTTCTTGTTCTCTGTCCTAATTGGAAGGAAGGTGAGAAGATGTAAAAAATCAAGATAAAATGATGCCCAAAGATCAATAGGTGCGCACAAACAATTCTTCACTGTGTCTTTTTTTTTTTTGTGCATCTTACACAAAATATTATGTAGAAAAGTATAACCTCAGCACAATGTGACTATTTTTTGATTGGGATAATTAACTTCTCACAATTGCACAATAGTTTGATCATGATATGTATTGCAAAATAGGCATTTCAATTATTTTTTAGCTAGTTCTGTTATTCCATGGCCAAATGGGAACTCCAGGTTCTGAAGGTTCAGAAGAACTTGCTTCCTCTAGGATCTGAATCCCTGCCATTAAAAAAGTTACATGAATTCCATGCTGGTTGAATGCTGAATGCTTAGTTAGAGTGATTCTCTTTGAATCTGTAGGCAACTTTAAGGAATTATTCAGATTGTTGATATTATCGGTCATTCATGTTGCAGTCTACCCCTCTTTTGGGGCTAATAGAGCTTTGTGATAGCACTGAAAGATATCTTTAGTGTAATAGCCTAGTGATTAAAGAAACTGCTCAGGAGACAGGATGAGCTAGGTGATGGGTCTATGCTCCCACAGTCTAAAAATATGGATCCTCTAATACCTGAATTCATAGCATTCCATGATCTGAAAATTAGGGTATCCCTGCTCCTTTGGTGAAAGCTGAGCACTATGCTTCTGGGAGCAAAAGAAAAGGAATCTGACCTCACGATTATGGTCTGTGCCTAGAGGAACATGCCTAACCTCATTTCCTGCCTTGGTTTTGTGTCCACCCATCAACAGTCCTCTTAAGGTTGAGACAAAGGGCCTGAAATTGGTGGACTAAGGAAGTTTCAGATTAGATATTAGAAAATAACTTTTCACTGAAAGAGTGGTTAAGTGTTGGAATAAATTGCCCAGAGAGGTGGTGGGGTCGTCCCCATCTTGGTAAGTGTTCTAGAGGTGTTTGGATGTGGCACTTTGGGATATGGTTTAGGGGTGATTATGGTAGTGCCAGGTTGATGGTTAGACTGGATGATCTTGAAGGTCTCTTCCAACCTTGATGATTCTGTGATTCTGTGATCTTGATAAAGATAGGGGGTGAAAGGAAAAAGAGCAGCAGCAGGTCAGGAGAAGACAGCTCTTACCTTTGAGCACAACTAACTTTCCAGGCTGCTGTCAGAACCTAAATGCTGCCCATTTGAATGATCAAACTACCAGGCAGTAAAGCCTCAGGTAGGAAATAAACATTCCCCTTCCAGGCACAGTTATTGGAGCGTCTAAGAGACTTCATCCTAAATAATGAGACCTACAATGAAGTTAAGCTCCTCCAAATGTGATACTTCAATGTATTGGTTTTCAACAAGTGTCCCTAAAGAAAGATATGCAACTTCTGCAGGTATTAGTTATCCATAAGAGATAGAATTAACATAATATAATAAATAAATTATATAGAATTGCTTGTGGTCAGATATATTTTCTTGCAAAAATCTTTAGCCTTAACATTAAATCAGATACTCATGGAGATCCATCAAAAATATTTTAATGGATTGCTATTGCAGATCACTCTAAAGAAGCTGGAAATCCATTCCAAATTACAAAGAAGATACTGCAGGAGGAAATACTGTACATCAGATAATCATGGGAAATACATTTTAAAAGCTGCAGATTAAGGAAAATTGTTGTATTCCAATTGGCAGAGACAACCAACCAAAGCAATTGAATTAGCAGATAACTGAGCCTCCTGAAAAGAGAAAAAAATTGTGAAGATGTCAAGGATTCAAAGAAGAATTTGAGATTTTCAGTCTTTTTAACTAAGAATAGATATGTAGTACTGCCAATTTAGTAGCATGTCTTTCCAACACTGATGTACACAAAAGATCCTCTTACTTTCAACATGACTAGTCAGACTAAGAAAAGAAAATATCTGAAGAATAAGGGTCTTTTAAGAGTTTTTTAACTGGTTAACAGCATTCAAGTGTTTATTATTGATTTCCTTAAATCCTATTCTGTCTTCACATATGCATTAAGTATCTGATTTATTTAAAAAGTGGTCATTTTAATGCCAAGTTTAACATAGTCACTGGGTGCTGTCAAACTAACATTAAAAATCATAAACTAAGTCCACTTCTAGACATGAAAATAAAGGGCTCCAAGGAAATGTATTGAGCATTGGCTTAAAAACATGTTTTAATTCTGTAATCTCTTGTCAGAGTATTAATGTTTAGGCTTGCAAGCTCTTCCGTAGCATTAAGGCTCATCCTTTCAAGTTTTCTTTTTCTATTTAAAATAAAGCTAGACTTTTTTCCTTTAAATAAGACTTTTCAGGTTCAACAAATTTCTGTAGATACAGAAAAGTACAGGTGGAAACTTGACTTGAACTTTCCCGAAGATCAAAAGAACTTCCAGACATAAAAGGCAGTATTTATTATACAAGTAAATCTAATTTTCTATGCAGAGAAAATACAAAATGAATGGGTGAAGAATAGAATAAAAAAAAAGGGTGTTGCATCCAATTTTTGTTCTACCCTGGAGGTGTCCCTGCAGGCAAGTCCTTGCTTCCTGGTTTAGTTTTAGCTGAGTCATAGACCTTGTGAGCTGGAACAACTTTTCCCAGGAAGTTCTTCCCATGCCAGATGACATGGGCTGGCTGTTCCCAACTCCTGGACCAATCTCTCTAAATAATGATGATCTCTCTTTACAATATGTCTCTTCTGTCACATGCTGCTTTATGTATGTATTCATATGTGCAAAAATTGAGCAATGAGGTTTACTGGTAAATTTAATATTGAACTAGGGTTTTGTGTTCCCTAAATGTCCTTTGGTTCCTTTTCTTTCTTTTTTCAGTTTGCTTTTTTTAAATGTCTATTCAGAGGAATGATATGAGGGGAGGGTAGTAACCTCTGAGAAAGAAAGGCCCAGATGGCAATAGAGAATTAACAGGATTTTTCCCTTTTCCCATAACAGAGAGATGCTCATGGAAATCCCACCTGAGCAGGAAAATTTATGGACACTTCTTTTCATTTGGAGTGAAATACTTGTACCAAAGGTATTGTCCACATGTTTGGCAGAAAAGTAGGTGAGGAAATAAGATGAAATCAGCAGAAAAATGCATTGAGGTTAAACTCATGAATTTCAGGGGAATCAGTCTTCTCATTCTTGCTGAGTTCGTGTTAGCCACTTATTTGGTTGCAGCAACTGTTTTTATTTTTGAAATACAGTTATCTCCTATCACGCAATTCTAAATTTATGCTATTTTAGTACTTTAAATTGGAGGAGACTTCACCTCAACTTTCTTTCTGTCCCGTTCATCACCATTCACTCCACTACCAGACAGCATGGTCCCAATGGATCCTAAACCTTCAGTGCTGTCCTTGTCCCAGGCTGATTCCAGAAGCACGCTGAGTCCATCTCTAACTTGTGGACAAAGGAATGCAAATTAATTATAGAAAATATTCCAGGATAAGATGCTTTCAGATAGAGACTACAGGTTAAGAGAAGATGCATCTTGAGCTGGACCTCTTTCCTGAGAGGTGTTTATAGGACTAAAGGGGAATTGATGGACTCTTCTGTTCCAAAAGTAAAAGATTTATTGCTGTTGCTTTTACTAATAAAGTGGTAATTATAAAAACCATGTTCCAGTACACAGATATTCCCATTCAAAAGAAAGTATTTCTGCTGTAAGAAAGGAAGTTTTCATTCCCGGTATGTTTGAGCAATACCTACATCCTGCACTGCCCTTCTCCCTGGTGTTTGTTGGCATGCTTGTGACTGGTTTTCTGCTTTAGGTTAAGTGAGTTTAGGGTCAGGATTCAGCTTAAAAGTAACACAGGTGGTTTTTTAAATGTCTACATTCATATTCAATTGGCTAATCTTAAATATCCAGGGTTGTGCATGTCCCTACACTAACTCACCTGCTACCCAGCTACCCATCTGGAAGGGCATAGGTCTCTCTTAGATCTTGTGAGAGACACACCAGCTCTGTAAAAGTACCTTAGATAACCTAGGGCATCTGGGATATTAGCTGATACCCCCTGAACTCTTGCCTACATCTCTCTTAATTTTTGTGGAGGGTCAGACACTCTGTGAAGCATTCACCTTTTAATTTCAGCACTGGTGACAAGTGCATTTAGGAGCCTAAATTTAAACCTCTCCTATGCTGCTACATGATCAGGGGGCTGAACTGGATTAACCAGGATTTTGTGTACACTGTTTACTTGGGATGGGAGGGGATATGTGGTAGGGTTGTGGTGGGGGCAGGAGGTGTGAGTGGGACACATAACATAGAAAGATGGGGTTTTGTTTGATTATTTGGATTGGTTTTTTCCACTTTGGTTCTAATCAGGTGGGTTCCCTGACCCTGTGTATTCAGTTCACTGCAACAGAGTGAGAGAGGTGCTCTAAGACTTGTATTTGGTGTGATGACTGACTTGTGCTCTTCCTGAAGTGCTCTTGGAGCACCAACATAATTGAAAAGCTTTATGACCTAATTTTGGATCCAAAGCCCTCAAATCTGAGGAGGGGTTTATTATTTTTCTTAGCTTTTCTGTTTTGTCTAGCACCAGAAAAAAAATGACAGAGCTGTAAGTTCATTCACATGTTTTTATTGTGTTAAAACAATAGTAAAGGGGAGTTTAACCACATTCCCCTCAGTGCTTGCAAAAACTTGATCCTGTCTGCAAGGTGAAATGTTAGACTAGAGTCAAATAAAATGATAACCTGAAGGAAATTCATCACAACAGATGAATAAAATGCAAAAACATTGCCAGGAGCAAGAGTGCAATACTGTGGGTTTTTTTCAGACTGATTCATTTTTAATAAGGTAACATAATTTATAATGCTGTAAAGCTTATGCATTAAAGCTACTTTTGCACTGAGCATTCTTAAAACACACACATTAAAAGTATTAAACAAAATTAAAAGATTAGATATTTTCTTCCAACACCTCAATGGCTTTAATTAAAAAAATAATTGAAATAAGCCGTTAGTAGCTGACAACTAATCAAAGACATCCCTCTACAATTTCTAATGCACTAATTGTTCCTGTTACAAAGTTATAGGCCTGCTTCAAAGGTTCTGATTTTGCCATGCACTTAGGTACCTGGTTCTTTTGGCAGTGTTTAGTCCTGACTGCAATGAATGGAGGACTAACAACCTAGAAATCAGGATTTAGCTAGTGTAAAATAGGTGGATAACATATGAAAACCCAGAAGGAAATTTATATTTCAACTTCTGCCTTTCTTTTGTATATACTTGAAACTGCAGTTTTATGAGTGGTGTTTTTTCTCTCAGCACAATTCAGTGCCTCCTTCATGCCTCTGTAAAACTGTTGATGCCTTGAAAATACTCTAGTGGTCACAGCACCCTTTCAAGCATGGCAAAGAACTTGTCTTATAGGCCTACCACAGGCTCAGACCCACATAACAAACATCCTGGACAAGTTTGTTAACCACTGAGTTTTAGACAAGGCTGGTGTCTCCCATGCTGAGCATGTGATATGGTAAAAGGGAATAGAAGCCCTGTGGATGTAAGGGGATTGTCTGGGGAGGGGTCTGGTTACTGGGACACTGCTGTAACTTATCACTGGGCATGCATAGCAGCAAAATCTTATCTTAAAATAGGAAAATTCAAAGCACTGAACCATGTTATAGAATGTAATTTGAGCAGTATTTTCACCTTGCAATCCTTTGTTCTTCTTCCTCTGTAAATTAAGTGTATAACCTTGAGTGTAGGAGTGCTGTTTTCCTAGACGGAAGTTGTGGAATCACAGTAAAGGTGCCTTGAGGTTTGATTTTTTTTCCGTGTAAGCAAGATATAAATGGACAAAGTGCAGTCCCTCGACTGATAAAAGTTGACTAATTCCTTATGTTGCTATTGCTGGTCTTATTTCAGAGCCAATTGCCTAATGAAAGAAAGATTATCAAGTCTGAATGCTAAGTAACTGTATCTCTGCATTTTTAAGGCAAGCATTTTAACCACATATTGCAGCTTTTACATGGCATCCAGAAGTGTGTCAGGTACTGATAAAAGTATAGTTCCTACTACAAAGTATTTATATAGCCTGATTATTCATGAGAGATCAAGCCAAAAATCAAAAGAATGGGAAGAAGAAAAGGAAGCAAGACCAAAACATAATGTGTCAATGTGTTTCTTTTTCTTTTGCTTCAGAAGTCTTACTGGTTTGAGCATTGTTCATACCCATGAGTGTTCTGTTAAAAAGAAAAAAAAAAGAGACAAAAATAGAAAAAAACCCAATGTAGGATGGGAGGGCATGTGTCTGCACATACAGTACATACAGTAGGGAAGAAGGATGGCAAAGCAAAATGACAATAAAGTGAGAGCAATGAAGAAAACAAGGAAAGGTTAAGGAACCAATGCCAGGATGTAAGTCAGACTGTAAAAAAGATGAGGCCACAAGGGGAATGATGGGAACAGGTCAATTCTTGCATGCAAGTACTTCCAATACCAGAGCCCAGAGAGACTCCAAAGGTCTCTGAACAGATTGTTCATTCTTAGCTCCAAACAATCTGTACTTTAATGACATGACCTAATAGCATACATGGAAGATCAAAGTTATGATGTACAGTTACAGCCTGGAAGGGACCAAGTTAACAAATCACAGAATCAGTTAGATTGGAAAAGACTTCTGAGATCATCAAGCCTGAGCTATAACCCAACACCACCATGTCAACTAGACCATGGCACTGGGTGCCACATCCAGTCTTAAACCCCTCCAGGGACACTTACTCTACCACCTCCCTGGGCAGATCATTCTAGTGTGTAATCATTTTTTCTGTGAAAAAATTCTTCCAAAATCTCCCCTTGCACAGCTTGAGACTATGTTCTCTTGTCTTGGTTGATTGCTTGAGAGAAGAGGCCGATGCCTACTGGGTAAAACCTCCTTTCAGGGAGTTTAGAGAGTGATAAGGTCATCATTGAACCTTCTCTTTTCCAGGCGAAACATCCCTAACTCCCTGAGCCAAAGTTCTGAAATCTCTTCTCTTGCTGAAGGTGTTTTGCTCACAAATTAGTAAATGGAACAAAAGTAGAGAATTTGTATTGTTAAACTGATTGGAACCTGTAGGGGTATGAAGCTTATTTTCAGAGCAGAAATTTTAGAAGGTTCCCCTAACTCTGCCATTCCCATGAAGAATTGGAGGCAGCAGGTACCAGTGGTAGGGCATGAATTCTTAGTGATGAATCTTGCATTTGCTCCCACCCATTGCTATGCTGGCTCAGTGCATGTTACCTTCATAAGACTTCATCACAGTACAGAAGAATTTGTGTTTTCTGAGAGGTACTTCTGAATTACCAATGTCAGTTTATTTCAGCTAAATATTTATTACTTGTCATATCATTGCTAACATAACATCACCCTTTTTGGAGCAATTATTCAGCATATCCTAGATCTTAGAAATATGCTCTTAACCTCTCCACATTAATTATTACATATTCACAACCTCCATATATTATTTTGTTGATACAGTCCCCATGTGCACATTAAATCATTATTTCTTCGATGCTGCGCTTTTCTTACACAAACAGCTTTTGCAACCAAGTCAGATAGCAGGAAAATACCTGTCCTGTCAGCACAGTTCATCACAAGAAGTTGAAATAACCAATTAATCACTGCATCTGCTTCAAACTCCCCTTAGAGGCTTGCATTGACTGAGCCAATTGCCCTCTAAGAGTATTTCTTTATCCCCAGGCACTTATGACTTCATTTGATCTGAATCTAATTAGGTGCAGAAGAATGTGAAAAGCAGGTCATTAAAACAATGGAACACAAACGTCAACATGGAATTTTACAGCAACACCCATAGTAGAATTATCCTAGGAATTTCAGAAAGCAGACAAATTCCCACATGACAGTATTTTTAAAGCAAAGGACACTGCTCTAGTGAATCTGGTTGTAGAAAGATGTTTAAAATTTTTAATACTGAAAAAATTGACTTCAGATTGCATTTTGAAACAAAAAGAGTATAGGTTTATACTGTGCCTTTGGGACAACTGTAGCAGCAATTTCAAGGAAAGAAATAAGGGGCAGGTAAGCCACAGTTTGGTGTTTACCACAGGCCATCCTTGTAGCAGCAAGGAGCTTCCATTTGAGTCAGCATTGGTTCTGCCCCTGTACACAGAGAATGCTTGCTCAGAAGAGAGTGAAGTGTGCTTGACTGCCATGGATACTGACATTTCTTTCTTCTGCTTATATCGTTTATTTTTAAAATAATTACACGGATACCAAGATAGGGTTTGCTCAATACCATATATTCCCCTTACACCAGAGGTAATCAATACACCTAGACTGATAGATACCTTGGCTAGACTCTCTTACTAGCTGCAAATGTGCTGGGAAAATGCCTTCCAAGTGAAAAAGACTTCACAGTTTCAGACTGAATACCAAGATTTTAATCCATTTTGGGTTTTCTAAAATACCTTTATTCACTACCTTTCCAAACTCATGTGTGGTCTTTTAATTCTAATGGCTGTTCTCCAATCAATTGCCAAAAGAGGAGAGGTAAGGTGTCTGATTTGATAGGACTGTTGCAGCAAGGATATGATGAAAATTCTGTGCAACCTTTAAAAATGTCACAGACTCAAGAATGGCTAAGTGCTCCAATCTCTAAATAGTCACAATGAAAATCAACAATTTTATTTTCCAGTTCATTAAATTATGTCTCCTAGCATTTGGGACAAAGCACATACTAAAAGTTAATCAAACCCAGAATGAAACAACATAAAATTCAACAAGCTAACCATCAGATTTTAACATATTTTTGTCCAAAATGCTACTCTTCATCATCAACCTTCTTAATCAGAAGGCAAATGAACTGGAAAGTGTTTCCATGGTCTGGAAATTAAAAGGCTGCTTACCAAGGGTTAACGCAAGTGTTAGTGGAATGTCCTTCCTGGAGACTACTATGCCACCAAGGTTCAGGCATTTCAGCTGAGGTAGGGTTCAGTTAGGGCTCTCAGCTGAACTCAGTAGGTGTGATGGAGTCCAAAATGGCTTATGCAAGTGGGAAGGTGGAGGGGGGTGGGGAGTTCTAGACTTTTGATCCAATTTTATGTGAGGTGTTTGTACCACTATTTGAGTTCAAATAACAGTTATTTCAGAACTAACATTCTACCACTGATGCCAAAATGAACTTCATCATTACCCCCAGAGCAAGTAGCCAAATAGTGTAAACCCGCCGTAGACAAAAGCATGTGTCACTCCATGAGCTGGTTACAGATGGCTGGGGAGCCAGGGTGCTCTGCACGGTGCACCACGCTGCACATCTTCAGAGGTGTGCTGAGGAGGCACCAGGCAGCTGCCTTCTGCATTTTGAACCAGCTAAAATTTGTGGTTGTGTCTTCAGATCAAAGCACAATACTGCCATTGCACCAGGACAACACAGACTGGCACACACACAGCTTTGTTCCCCCCTGTACTAAAAACATAAGAGACATTTGGTGGTTACTTTCACTCTGACTCAGTCTGCTGGGCTAGGGTTCAAGATGGATGCACCCATTCTGCCTACCAAGACAAAACCAGTGTGTGGGGCAGGTCTAGCCTGGGCATGAGCTTTCTTGCCTGGAAAGTCAGTTGTCTCATTCCAGATGTGAGTCAGGGTGTGAGCAGGTGTGTGGGCTCTGGGCTCACATGACAGCTCAGGCTATGAACTAAGATGACTATAGTCAGCCCGACCCGGGTTGAGTCATTTACATTCATTACTGTTTCTGATCTCTGCAGGAATGTCACTGTTTTCTTCACCTGAGTGATGTCTGTGAGATTTAAATAAAATTCTAGAGATCTCAAATTCATAAGACACATTGAAAAAAGGTAATACTAGGCTTACAGTTATTTTTATATTAGGTTTACAGTTATTTCAGGCTGCTGAAGCTGTTGAAAGCTCAGTCTGCAGAGTACAGCAATATTTCATGTATATATACAAAAATAGAAATAAACCTCATGTGTATTCAGCCTTAGGCATGCAAAACCTCTGTAATTATTAGAGAGAAAAGTAGGAATCAGTTATATTTTTAGAAAACTAATAATATTCTACAACTTTCCGATCTATAAAGCCAACCCCTTGCTATGGTGAAACATACAATATATTTCTAGACGTGAGTGACCTAGTTCTGATTTCTTGATGCTGTGCACATCAGAGTCGACTTCTGTTTCAGAAATCTCATCACTCAGTGCAGAAAGATGTTATGCTGAGTACACTGATGAAGGCCCTTGCCTCAGTCTTCCTTACACCTACACTCTGTTACACAGACTGAACTTGTCATTTATGAGGGAGTATGAAGCCATTTGTACAGGGGCAAACAAGAAAAAAAGTGATCTCACTGTTTAGCTCCTGCTATGAATGGAGCAAACACCTCATAGCCCAGAGGAGACAGATGGACATTGTTCACCTGGGTTTACACAGCTGCAGGAAACAAGCAGCCATGGAGTCAACATCAACCCTAACAATGCTCTCAGGCATTTGAGAAGCCAAAGCTTTTGGAGAGACATATTTTTGG
>VWYE01000848.1:518498-585807 GCA_013398995.1 Alaudala cheleensis
AAGTTTTGGGGAGAAATTTTTTTGGTTGTTTTTTTTTTTGTTTTTTTTTTTTTTTTTTTGCTATGGCAGGATTCAACTTTTCACTGCAAACTTTGGCCCTTATTTTGTAAAGAGGCTCTGTGGCACACATCCTTATTGGGTCAAGACGAATATTTTTGGATGAAAAATGGTGGTCATTTTATTTTGAATCTTTCTTTCTTCCTTTCTCCCTCTCCCTCTCTATTCTTTTTCTTTTTTCTTTTTCTTTTTCTTTTTCTTTTTCTTTTTCTTTTTCTTTTTCTTTTTCTTTTTCTTTTTCTTTTTCTTTTTCTTTTTCTTTTTCTTTTTCTTTTTCTTTTTCTTTTTCTTTTTCTTTTTCTTTTTCTTTTTCTTTTTCTTTTTCTTTTTTTTCCCCAGACCTGTATTTAATTTTTTCAGCCAGTTTGACAAGTTTCTAGGGAGTGTCCTGGAGAGAGCCGGAGGTGCCGAGGGCTCGGAGGAGCCTGCGGCGGGGCCCCGTCCCACGGCGCAGGGCCCATGTAGCCATGCCAGCAGAGCCCTCTTGTGGAGATGCCATGAGGAGCAGCAGCACGTGGGGGGGCTTTCCTAAGCACGCAGCTCACACAGTTTTCCTAAAAGAGCTACAGGAAGTTCAGAAAATGCCCGCTGTTCATTTTGACAGGTCTACGAGTGGCATTTGGTGGTGTAATCAAATTGCCGAGGGGGGATGCTGGCTTAGCCAACACTTGTTATCCTGGCTAGAACTTGTATGCTTTTGGCCTAAGGTCCTCAATTTCAGCTAAGAGATATAAGTAGTGCTAAATACTGCCATCATGGGCATGTGAACAAATCATGTCCTCTTTTTCACACCCTTAGGCCAACTAAATTGCTTCTGTAGGTGGAAACAGGCTGATGGAGAAGTGCTTTCATTGGCAAAGATAACTTCACTAACCTATGGTGGTGTGTTGGTGTGTCTGCCTCCCTTAAGGAAAGGGAAAACATCTTTCTTGAGGCCGTGCCTGTGCTTCCCTCAGGGATATTAGCTAGAAAGGGCTCTGAGGTATGGATACTGGCTCTAAACAACAAAGGAGAACTAAGGTACTCAATTGCTCAGACTGTGTCTGTGAAGTCTCAGAGTAAATCTGTAACAGCAGCATTAAGTCATGAAGGTCCTTGCCAATCCATTTTCCCAGCAGCCTCAGTAATTTGTAAGCTCTGGATTGCAGAATAAAATTATGTCTCCCATGAAGAAATAACCAAGGACAGGTATGAATGTATAACTGGTTTTGCAATAGAGTTTCTGCAGACATAGTGAAGTAAAGTCTTAACTGTAATCCTCTGTGATTTTATTATTTGCTGCCTCTGAAGGAAGAACAGCATTAATTAGATTATTGACATTTGCATTTATAACTGATTACATTTTAATACCACTTACTTTGTTCTTCATCTCACTTGGTTTAATTATCAGTTCAAGGATTTGATGAAAAGTCAATAGGTACTTCCACCAGAACACCCCTGGTCCTTGCTAGGATTATTTTCCTCAGTATTCCTGTGGAAGTTGCCAAAGCTTGTTCTCTGAAAACTGCAGGATCATTTCTGTTATATTAAAGGCTTGGTTCTTAGGAGTTTTGAAAACACTGAAGAAACACAGGTAAATAACCTCCCACATTAGAAAGGAAATGTGCTATAGGACAGTGAACTTCATGTTTTCTGTCCCTTTATTTGCTGCCATTCTTTCAGTAGGACTTAGTTTTCATGATGAATGACTCCTATGCTAACCTATAAAACTGCCTGACACCATGAACTTTCATATTCTCTCTCTTAATATTAGTTCTTTTGCAGCTTGAGGAAAGGCAATTCACTTTTGTGGTGTTACTGGAAAAGGAGTCCAAAGAGGCCATGAGGCAGTTAAGCCTTCTCAGTCACCAGGGAATGCAATCCCATTAAAACTATATTTAGCTGGCATTAGTCCAGCCCTGTGAGCTGTGACAGCAATCTTTCTGTGACTGTCAAGGCAGCAGAATGAGATGTGGGGCTTCCGGAGGGTCTGTAGCCTGTACTGCACAGCATGTTGGTTTCTGAGACCAGAAATCCATGGGAGAAAAGAGAGAAAGAGTCAGAAACTGAGGCAGCAAATCTATTATCTGGTTATATAACCTCAAGAGGTTGTAACAGGGAAACAAAAGGAAAGTTAAGCAAGGAAACAGAAAATGTGAGCAACTTCCAAATGGGCTCAGTGATAGCTGATGTTTGCATAATGATACAGTCTTGTATGAAAGTGTTAAAGTGGATCTTTAGACCTCCCACTGTTATGTGTCATACATTTTTATTGGCTCCTCTCCTACAGAGCTGGAGTTTCAGATCATCATTGATTTAATAGGATTGGGGATCCCAAGAGAGATAAGACAAAGGGTCTGAAGACTGCCGGCAAAAATTGCCATAATCCTGTGAATGCCTACATATAGCACGTCTTGAGAGCAGAGAACAAATTCATGTTTAAATTTGTTGTTCCCCAGAGGTTCTGGCTCATGCTGTGCATGCTAAATCACCTATGACTGGGTTGTTTATCACTTATCTAACGTTCCTGATCCTAAAAGCACCTATTCTGAATGCTGCTGTCTATCACTTTCTTTGTCCAGAGTTCTGTGGATACCACGGGTATCTGCAAAAGGGTTTTTGTCAGCCACCTGTGTCTTACTAATGTTCTCCCTCTATGACTATCCTTTCCTGGGGTATTTTTGGTTTGATTTTTTTAGTTTTTTGGGGTTTATTTGGTTTTTTTTTTGAGTCCAGGGGAACACATAGCACAACACTGGTCTACATAGTAAATTTGTCTCAGAGTAAACTAGGGAGTAAACCTAGAGGACACCCTCTTTAGTGACCTGCCTTTGTGAATCTGAGGTCTTGCCTGAAGAGCTGCTTAAATAACAAACCAGAAAAAGTACAGAAGGGAAAGGAGATGCTAAAAAGGTGATTAATTTGTGAGACGTCCTGAGTTACTTACTGTATGGGCATCCTGTCTCTTTGTAATTGCATCACTCCAAATGTACCCCTCATCCTCCAATTTTCTCCCCAATCCCACTGGATGGCTTCATGGTGTTTCATCTCCAGCTGAGCTTAAAATCAGGACAGTGTCTAACAGAATTCCCCAAGTAAAACAGAGAAATGTGGGAGCAATTTTCAGTTCCCCTTGGCAGAGGTTTTTCATCTAGGTTCCAAATTTTTCAGGGGTCATTTGAGCATGAATGCCCTCATTTGGGTCTTTAGACTACACAGATTTACATAGCTTTTTCCAGGGTAGGGAAGCATATTCATATTTCTGAAGATTCCTAATCCTACAAACATTAACCCTGTCCCCACCTTGCTCTGAGCAGACTCATTCACATGCCCCTGAGAATTATGGCAGCAGAGCTTATCCTAAGGGAATTCTTAGGGAAATTCTGGCCTCTTCACAGAAGCACAGCATTTCTCTGCCATCAGAGAAACAAATAAGTGCATGACGAAAAAGCTAACACAGATTTTTACCTGGAATTACCATTAACACACTTGTCTCTGGAACAGATCAGAAGTGCTTAATCGACTGAGTAAAACACAGCTGCTGAAAACCTGTGAAAGGTCCATCACTGGCTAGTGGCAATGTGAGATATCATAGAGCATCTCAAATAGGTTTTGATTTTTATTGGAGTGGGCATCTGATAGCAAACTAATGGACTTTGTCATCTTCCTACTCCCAGGGCAGAAAGCATAAGGGAGTCCCTCATTTAAATTGGTTTTATTAATTTCTTTTATTTGCTTACAGACTTACAGAGCTCTCTGACAAAAATCAGGATTTTTTTAGCTCTTGCATCTGTGTTCTGGGCCGAGATCAAAGACTTTTTTCAATGTGATTTATAGGGTGAAGTAACAAAAAGAAAATATAAGCAGACAAACACTAAAAGGAAAGAAAAGTTCCGTAGGTAAAGATACTTGTAATTGCAACACAATCCTTTTAGCCATGTGGATGTCCCAGCATTAGCTCTGCCTGCATAGGGAGCTAGAGAGGAAGAGAAATAAGGAGCTGGAAGTAACATATGGGAATGTCATAGGTGATGAGTATGAACACTGAGGCAACACTTTTGCAGCAGTCATGGACCATAAAGAAGGAGGAGAAATGAAAGGAAACATCTCAGTTACCTTTGATTGGCAGATAAGTGCAATGTTAATCTGACAATTGCTTTGCAAGTCCTGTTAAGGCTGTTTCAGGCTCCTGCAGCCTGATCCTGTACATCCTGTACAATGCAGGAGTGCTATGTCACTCCCAAGTACTAGTTAGTATCAGATGTTTCCTGAAAGCTCAGTGTTTTATTCACTTGGTTTTACTACTAACTTAAAACCTTAAATACCACAGGTTCACATGCCTGTCAATAATGGATGATATCTACAGGAGTGTATACCAACAAAGTTAACACTCTTCTTAATAACAGTATTAATAAAATATTTAAATTCTTGAAAATTTGAGGAAAAAAAAAAGAACAATTTTTAGGCCTACAGGTAAAATTTCTTCACAGAAGTCCAAGGAGGTCATGGAGACACATAGCGAAGGTTGCTATTATCCTACACTTTATTACTTAGGAACCAGGTACCATCTACTCTTTCCTATCATGCCAATCTAATTCTTTTTTCCCAAAAGCCAATTAACCTTTTAAAGCCCAAAGTGCATTTCTTGCCTTAAGCATGACATTAAGCTCAGTTGTAATCATAGGTGACTCATTTAATTATCATGGTAATTGCTATAATTTTTATAATAGGCCATGTTTAAAGGTCTAACCAGCTAAGAACTATAGTTTAATGAACATTCCAATTTCACTATAGGCAACACTCTTAATAATGCCTATAATTCACAGTACTGCTTTTGCTTTCTTCAATTGCCAAATCTGAAATATTTAAACATATGTCCAGTCCTGACAGTAACCGAAAGCAATTTATTGTAATTTCATGTTCAGTGGTCCAGTCATTTCCAAAAAGAAAATAAAATTATAATGTGTTCTGAATTATGATTTTTACATTAAAATCTCCTGCATCCTTATTCTTTGGGACAAGGAATTAAAATTGGCAGTTCACTTATTCTTGTGAATGTGCCCAAGAAGTTCTAGTGAAAATCTTCCTAGAAGTATATGTATCTTTGAGAACTGGCAAGCAGTTTTTACTTTCCCAACATATTCATAATTACCAGGGGCTAATTTTTCATATTAACAGAAGTTCACAGCCAGATGAATTGCCTATGCAGTGAATTGCCTATGTACATTTAGGGGTACAGTTGAAGTGTTAAGTGAGAAGAGGAAACAAGTAAACAATATCAAAAGCCATCTCCTTATCTTCTAACACTGAGCAGTGTTGAGGCACTGTAACACCCTTTCTTTGCCAGTTATATCTACTCTTGCCAGAAATACGTGAGGGAGTAAGGGTCTCTGTTAACAGATGCAGGTACCCAACCTATCTGTGATTAAGGGGGTCATTAAGTAACAGAGGGACAAATTCTGTTTCTCTCCAATCTTGTGAGCCAGATTACATGATTTATTGTATTAATCTGGATTTTTAATAGTAAGAATACTAACATCTAAAACAATAATATTATTCTGTACCTTTCCATATCTATTAAACCTCAACTGCTCTTCAGTATTTAGCACATTACTAACAAGACAGTTAATTAAGTTATTAATTAATCTCATTAATTAGGTCAATATTTCATGCTTGGGTGCACCTCTACTGTAAGGCAGTGTAGGTGGGAGCCCAGGGGAGTGAAAGCTGAATAGCGTGTTCAAGACTTCCAGACACCAGAAGTTTACAAAGGACCTGGATGTTCCACAGTCACCACCAAAATTATCCACTGGTAATGTGCTCTTCAAAAATCTTTCTTCCCAGACCTCATTTTGTCTGTTTTCTCTGCAATTCTGGAAGAGAATAGGTATAGAGGGTCCCTTATAAGACTATAAATGTTAGGAGCATACTATGCTACCTCTTAATTAGTTCCATTTCCCAAGCGTGCACTCAATAATCCATTTAGCCTGGATGCTTCTAGAGGCTTCTTCTACCCATCTTGCTCCTGCTGAAGCCTTTTTTAGACAAGTGACTTCACTATCATAGGTAGGACACCTGGTGTCCATAAGAGCTGCTCTATCACTCCCCTTCTCAGCTGGACAGGGGAGAAAAAAAATAATGAAAGTCTTGTGGTTTGGTATAACAACAGGGAAGGTCACTTGCCAGTTATTATCACAGGCAAAACAGACTCACCCTGGGGAAAATATTTGAATTTGCCACCAATCAAATCAAAACAGGATAATGAGAAAAGCCCCACATTTCAGAACTCCTTTCCCCCACCTTTCCCTTCTTCCTGGGCTCAACCTGAGTCCCAAATTCCCTATCTCCTCCCCACAGTGGTGCAGAGAGATAGGGGGTGGGAGTAATGGATTGTTCATCATGCATTGTCTGTGCTGCTCCTTCTCCCTCAGGAGGACTCCTCACACATTTCCCCTGCTCCAGCATGGGTTCTCTCACACAGGAGACAGTGCTCCATGAACATGAATCCTTCCCACAGGCTGCAGTTCTTCATGATCTGCTCCAGCTTGGCCTTCCCACAGGTCACGGACTTCTTTGGGCACCTGTTCAGGCATTGTGTTCCCCGTGGGCTGCAGGTGGATCTCTGCTTGCCCCTGGTCCTCCATGGGCTGCAGGGGCACAGCTGCCTCACCATGGTCTGCACCATGGGCTGCAGGGGAATCTCAGATCTGGTGCCTGGAGCTCCTCCTTCCTCTTCTTCACTGACCTGGTGTCTGCAGAGCTGTTTTTCTATGTAGTTTCACTCCTCTCTCCACTGCTGCTGTTACACAGCAGATTTTCTATTTCTTATACATGCTATCCCACCATCACTGTTGGGCTGGGCCTTGGCTAGAGGCAGATCCATCCTGGAGCTGGCTGGCATTGGCTCTGCTGGACATGGGGGAAGCTTCTGGCAGCTTCTTACAGAAGCCACCCCTTACAGTACTCTCCCCACTACCTGAATCTTGTCACACAAACCCAATGCTATGGTACTCTGTATTAAAAACAAATTGTGAGAGATGCTCTAACTTTTGAGCCTCTGAAAACTAGGCCCAAAATCTAGCACAAGAGCTAGTCTTGGACTGCACCTTATTCCCAAGCAGGTATAAATGGCCTAGACATTATTTTGATCACGATGGTTTGCTAGCTTTCTAAAATTTGTCTCTCTTCTAGCCCCAACCAAGGGAGTGGGCTGAGCCTTAGTCCAAGACCCACAGGCGTGTTTAAAAGTGTAAACTTGGGAGAGGCATATGTAAGCCTTACTTATGTGTTTCTTATATTATTAAATCTGAGGTGTTTATGGTTTTTTTTCAGTTTAAGGTTATCTAATTATGTGTCTTCACAGTTCTGATTTTTCTCTGTACTGTCCTTATCTTCCAAATTTATGTTGTCAGCAAATTGCATTAAGAAAGTGTTTTTTCCTGCCCAGATTATTAATGAAAATATGAAGAACTCACTGCCAATGATTACCTTTAGAAGCCTTTGTTACTAATCTCTCTGAAACTCAACAACTTCTTCCTCAGCATGACTCACAGTGTTCCAAACAATTAGATCAGTTTCTACTCACCTTAATTAAATAACAATCTTAAGATCATTAACCCCTTTGTTTCCTTCTTAATTATGATTGTTTCCATGTTCATATCCTCATCTCCCACTCAACTAGATTATCTTTTACCCTAGGAAGAGAGGAAAATATGTGGAACATGGTAAATTGTGATTCATTATAACATAGCAATACATTAGGTTGCTCCAAAACAGGTTGGCTAGAGTTGCTGTGGAACTCTTCATCTTTGGAGATGCTCAAGAATCAACAAGTCATGGCCCTGAGCAATTTGCTCTGATTAGATTTGCTTTGACTTGATGGAGCAAGGCATGAATAGTGGACGATGACCTCTGGAAGTGCACTTCAAATGTAAATATTTAATGATTCTTTTTTTAACATTGTGATTCTTACTGAAATCAGAGGCTAATGCATCTTAATGGGTTTTTATTTCTATTCTGTTCTCCCATCACTACTTTACTTCTTTTCTTGTTCTCTTTCATGTATAAGTTTGAAGAGCTTGTACTGTAATTGAAGCATGTTTTTGCTTTCTTATTTTTAAATAGTGTGGAAACACAAGTACAGTTACATGGGCATTGTGTTCATAAAACAGTACTGTCTAACCAAGTTAGTAACAGCAAAATACTGATTCATGAGAACGTGAACCATCAAACTGAGAAATAAAGTAGTTGTTGAAATAATTCACAGAAAGGTAAGGTTTAAAATAAGACAGTAGAAATGAATAATCCTTCCATGTCATAGAAATCAAGCTTCTTTGGCAAATCAGATTTATAGCCATATGTCTCACTTTTTGCACAAAGATATGCAGAAATTCTTAAAAGATAATAAAATGCTTCTGTGAAAGAAAAGCTCAAGAGACAGTAAGGAAGCCAGTCTTACAAGATATTGCACTTATTAAATCCTGAATCCTTTTCCCAGAAGCTTTGACTGTCCGTGATCCTGCAGACTGCAGGTGGAACAGAAATGAAGTTAGTGAAAATATGACTAAACAAATGTCCTTGTAATTTTTCTTGTTATCAGAAGTACAGAATTAACTTAGGAGTTTGTGAGGTGGGCTGATAATAAAAAAAGGCAATTATTTCTGTTAACATCCTGGTAAAAAATCCCAGCAGGCTGTTGGACTCTCAGAATTCGTGCTGAATACCTGAACTTGGCTCTGTCTCGTCAATTACTTACTTTGTATCCATCAAGTCTTCCTCTGACTGTTCCCCTTTGTAGCATAATTATGCCTTGGGAGATTTTACCTGAATCTTACTGTGCCAAAAGGATCTGCTTATACAGAGATTGCTACTCTGACGCTATTTAGAAAATTGACAGTTCAACATTGTTGCAACCAGCACAAATCATCCAAGACAATGACTGAATACAGAGGATACAACACATTTAAGACATTCAACTAATTCCAAATTACCTTCAAGCATTTAAAGAATTGGGCCAAAACAATTTTCTTGCACAAAATATCCTTCCAACGAATCAAGCTTATTTAAAACATGGGCATATATTTACAGAGAAATTAAATTTTTTTCTTGTCACATCTTACTTAGTCTGAATTTTAACTATGAACATTTTCACACCTCCAGGGAGAATTCTCTTCAAGCTCCATGACAAATTGCAAATATGTACTTAGCAGTTTCATCCTGCTATAGCCTCCTAGTCATAGGAATTCTCTTTTAACTTTATTCTTCATCTTGACGTATGTCCCAGACAACAATCTTCCAGTCAAAACCTCATCATCCTTTCAAACTCTTCTAAAAAATCTGTGATATCACAGAAATATATTAGATGACCTCAGAAAGGTCCTGAAACTATCATGGTCAGATGTTTGAGGCCCTTATGGAACTGTGAAAATGCCATCTTTCTTATTAGATAAGACTTATGCTTCTGAACATATTTTGTCCAAATAATCAGAGTTCTTAGCTCATGATCAGGTATTTGCAAGATTCATTGTGATAGAGGGACAAATGTCAAAAGCTGGATTTCTTTTGCTGAAATTCTGCTTTTTTACAAGGAATGTACATGAGGTGTTTTCTTGCATATTTAAGCAGGCAATTTCTTTGTTTTCAAATGTCACATCTGAATATTTTTTCAGTCTGGGACACAGAAGCTCTAATTTTGCTACTTCTTGAAATCTTTTTCTTTTCTGAAGGGGATCGTACTGTTGCCTTCAGCCTGAAATGCATATGGATATCCAGCAGTGTAGTGTCCTAGCTTCTGATCAGGATCCCATTGCTTTGAGTGGTGTTTTGAGTTACTCTCTGTGGACAGACTTGATTGCTAGTTCCATTGACCTAACACATCCACCGTCTGTGAATGAGCCTGTTATTCTGTGTTTGGCCAATGACCCACTGCATGCAAGCTGTTAGTAGATTTCAACCCTATTTTAGACAACACATTACTCAAACACAGCTTTTACAATTAACTCATTCAAAACATCTATTTACCTGACCTGAGGCCTGCGTCTCATGGCACATTTTTCCACCCTCACTAGGTTACTGAAACCTCTGTAAACAGCAGGATAGATTGGATGAGTCATTCCAGTTTAATCCCTCCTGTGAAATTCTATGCTAATTGTTATGAATAATTTATTTCGTCTTTTTTTGTGCCAACATCCTGTCACTGATAATTCAACAGATACTGAATTTCACTGCAAATTAAAATAGAATTGCATTGTAAAAATATCAACCTGTATCTCTGTTAATTAGTCTAGATTCTGGTTCAGAAAAAACTATAAAAGTTAAAAATGATTGCCCATAATGCTCAAACATTTTATGCTTGTAGACAGACACAAATTCAGCAGTTAACCCAAGTAGATTTTGCCAGCTACTACCTCCCTTCACTTGCACTAGGGTATGTTTTCTTAATTGTCCCAGACAGTGTGATACTGTCAATTTTCCGTTGTTTATTTAAACAACATGTTGAAGAAGGTTCATGTAATTTGGCATCACTATGGAAGGCTTTATCCTGCCCAAAATCTGATGTGTGATGCCAACTATCAGTCAATACCTCCCAGAATTTATTAAGAAACTAATACGGCATTTATACTTAAATGTTTCTTTCAGATCAATGGATAATTTTCTCATGTTTTATCTAATTCATCCTGCAAAAGCCAGGACATGTCTTAATTTGTTTTGTATAGATTAGAGACTTTTTTTCTCCTCATTTAGCTATTTCAAAAATTTTTATTTTAGAAGTTCTAGAGTCCATGAGGTTGTTTAGAAATAAGTGTACATAGCTATGTGAAACAGCAGCAGTCCTAAATTCAATGGATTGAAAAGTTTCTTGTTTCATTATATAGAGAAGTTAGATATTTTTGTCTCCCTCCTTCTATCATCTGCTAATAATAAAAAAAATAAGGAAATAGCATATTTTTCATCTCAAAAAAAATGCATTTTTTTCCTCATAATGTCCTCAGTATCATAAACCAGAGAAGGTTACAATGGCACAGAGAGATTGTGGTAGGCACTGAGCTGCAGTGCTTGGTACAAATCCTTAAGTGCAACAGCACAGGAAAATAATGGGGTGTAGAAGCTGCAGCAAGTCAGCAGTGATGGAAATGCTAGAAATGTTTCTCCAGGGGCCCAAGCTCCTAGGGAATAGGCTGAGGGCACATGTCTTGAAATACAGCATAGACACATTTAATTCTACCCTTCTATCCCACATTTGTTGTCTATGACAAAATTTGTGTGATCCTGGGATGTGCTAGACAATTCCTCTTATGATTACAATAAGAACATTGCTCTGAGGAACATTGGACGGCAATGTACATCTTGACCATTGAGAGGCACAGCAATGCCCATGTTACCATGACAATCAGCAAACTGCTATCATCATGGACTTGCTTCTCCCCACTTTTAGCCACTCTGTTCTTGCTAGAGACCCAGCACAAGTGGTCATACAGAGCCCTGTAAGTGACAGGCAGCAATACAGCACCATTTTGAGGGGCCACTGGTCTCTTTGGGACTTGCTTCTCTAAATCAAGAGAAAAATTACTTGAAAATCTCTACAACACCACCTGTGTGAGAACAGGAACATGCTGCCACTATGTACTACACCTTGGACTGCTCCTTGAAACTCTCATAAAAGTTGTACTCTTGGTAGATGGAGAAAATGTATTAGAGGTTAGGTGCCGTGTGAAAAGAGAAATTATTAATCTCTGAGCTGCTTTAACACAGTACTGTTGCTGGCATTGAAATATTGGCACAAACTGAGGCACATTTGCTGTATTTAAATTGTGCAGTGGAGAACCAAGTAACCATTACTGTCAGTTAATGTAACACTCTGATCTGTCCCAGTTTCCTGAGATGTAAGATTATGTTGCTACTTCTACTCAAGAATGACAATTTTATTGGTTTTTTTAGTGGTACAAAATTATAGTCCTGGAGCCTTAAAGTCCCACTTAGCTCCTACACACTCTTCTGTTTGAAGGCTGAGTAAACTCTGAAATTCCTCAATAAAAAGATACATAATCATTTTCAGACTAAAAGTATTTCAGAATTGTGTGGAGAGCATTAGTGCAGCTGGTGTGAATGAAAATCTTTCTGCTGATGATGGTGTGATTCAGGCAGGTTGCCAACCTTGACTTTCACCCAGTGAGAGCTTTACCAATTTGTTATCAAAACTGATCTCTACTTAAGCCAAAGCTTCAGAGCAACAATTCCATCTGTGATTTGAAACCTTGACTATTCATTTTGCCCACAAAGCTCAGCTGCAAAGTGATATGGAATAAAAAGATTATACCTCTCTTCTTCCTATTACCCCCTCTCCAGAGATTAAAATGCAGCCAGGCAACCAGTTGATTTGACATTCATCTGCACATCCTGGGGACCCGAGAGTCACTGATAGGATTTCCCTGCCCTTGTTCTGCCCTGGCTTCCAGAAATCTCTACCCTCTCAGCTGTTCTGAATCAAATGGCCCTGTTCTAGCTGATGAACAGGAACAAGTTGCAGAGGCAAAAGGAGGATGAAAACCACTTTAAATAGAAGTAAAAAAGTTTTATTTTTTATCACCGTAAAAACATTGATCAAAAACTAGGTAATGCTTAACAGTCCTAAGAAATATATAAATAAAAATAAAGAAAAAAGAGAAAAAATCTATTATTTGATGTCTCTATGAATTAAGGACACATTTGCCCCCAGTATTAAATATTAGCAGATATTTTTAATATTTATATTAAATTAGATCATAGTAAGATTTCAATTAGAGATAATCATTAGAAAAAAAGCAGAACCTATTCTGGTGCTGCATGCTCTGAAGTCACTAACATTCAAGTGATGAAAAAAAGTAAGACTGTCATTGAATTGGTTAGTATATTTAAAACAGAACTTATTTGCAATGCAATGTTTTCTTCATTGACATTCAATAGGGGACCTATAAAATCGAAGTAAGTTTGAAGAAAAATGAAGGAACATAAAAGAGTCTTTAACACAGTTATTTTATGTGTCTGAACTGGTTTTGGCAACCCGGATTTTAACCTATCCAACAATTTGGTTTTCAATTGCACTTAACCCTTTTTTGGGGGGGGATGGGGAGTGGGGAAAAGGAGAGGAGAGNGCTCACATGCACTAGAAACCTTGTATTTTGTCTCTGCAAGTGAGCTAAATGAGAGCTTTAATCCTCTTCTGCTTTAGTGCAACAGTTGTAGTTATTTATAGAACTGCTCTGGTGATGGGTGGGCATTACAGATGGCTCTGTCTCACCACAGAACTAAATTAAGTAATTTGTTTCAGAAGGGGAGGTTTATTTATTGACCTCAATAAAGTTAATCTTGCTTTTGCCTAGAGCTCAACACACAAGTCTAATCCAATGGGTTCATTTCACTTTCTTTATGATTTTTCTACCTTTAAATCCCTAAGTTGGTTTGTCTTTACATCCTTTGTTTAAATGTACCTCTCGTTTCAGACCCCACTGCTTTGGGTATACATTTTCTGGTGTTTTTCCGTGAGTGTTCTGATTTAGCTGCCTACTAGGAGCTGCATGCTAGGAGCTCTCTAACCGGTTAGAAACCCTTGAATGTCATGGAAATACCCTCATGGATGAACTCCTCTCACCAGAGAGCCTGTTGCATTGAAATGGAGGATAGAAGCAGCCCTGCCATCCCTGAAGACCTCCAACACTCTTTTCTCCTACCAGCTGCTTTGGTGGTGTGCATTCAGGTGCTGCTGCTGAACGTGCCATGGTCACTCCTGTGACCAAATACTGCTGAACTGCTTTTGCTAAGTGACACTGTGGCAGCCAGGTCTTCTCCTGCCCTGCTGAGGCAGGCACATCTGATCTTTCCCACATTTTCATGATTCTGACTGACATCACAGCATCCATAGTGCTGCTCTGTATATTCCTATGTCTCTCACCTTTTTAACTTCAGAAACAGAAAAAAGAAAAATTAGAAATTATTCCTGAGACCCTATCCAGAAAAGCATGCTATCATACAACATCATGACCCAAAATCCATAAACAAAGGTAATTAAGGAAGGAAAAAAACCACCACACTCTACTGAAATTCCTCACACTATGTATCCCTTAATACCATGCTACAGGTAAATCACATGTTGACAAATGAATATTTTTTTGTACCAAATCTCAGGAAATGGTCCCTATAATGGAAATCCAAGTGAAGTGAAGATGGTTGAGTAAACAGTAGGACATCATTGCTGCAGGTGTTGGTACAGCTCCTGATGTGACCATGACAAGTTCACCAATCAGTACAACATGGTTTGCAATCAGTTGCTCCTAGAATAAATATAAAATTGTATTTCATAGCTCATCAAAACTATAAAAAATGCTGCCTTCCTGCAGAAAACCAATTTCACTACGAACTTTATTGCAGGACTAATCTGAAGCTGTGAGATGTACCTATGCCATGCAGATACTCTAGCACCTTGTCTACTCTAGTAGCCAAATACTGCAGTTGTTCAGTGCCCGGAGACATTAATTTTTATAGGCAATCTTCCAGTCCATGTCTAGATACATGTGTTTAAGATATTCCTGGTTTTTCTTTCCCTCTTTTTCTTTTGGAGGAGTATATGTACAAAATGCTAAATTCTGTAATCTTGCCTTACATATTGAACTCTCTCTTTTAATTCCACAATAATTTTTCAGGTCTTCTTTTCACTGTAAGACTTAATTCAAGGATCTATTGAATCTTTAAAGGCATAGTAGGGAAAGTGGACATTTTCTTTTAGTAATATTATGATTCCTGAATCTAGGTCTTTGAAAAATTAATCTAATCCTCACAGCACCCAGCAGCATTTACAGGAAATTGCATTTTTGATGATTTTTAATAATTGGTTCATAAAATAGTACCTTTTTTTTTTTTGGTGGTAAAAAAATCAGAATTCTACATATTGTAAGATCTTGTTGTCTTCCCAGAACAAATATGATTCACAATCTATTACATTTTTCCAAAACCCAGGAATTTTATAGCACATAGAATGAGATTTCACTGCCCATTGCAAGAAGAGTACTCTACAAAGGTGCCTGCTTTTCTCCAATAGCTGTGAAAGGAATGTCTTACCACCTTGCTTAGCCTTAAAACCTATATTCTAGATGGTTAAACAGGAGCAGAAAAATCTTCTTCTGAGCATAGAACGGCTCAGTTTGTCCAAGAGCCAAGAGGAATTCCATGCATATGCTTACAAGGAAACATCTTCTGAATTTTTCTACATTCTAGTTCTGTGTTTTACCTGTCACTTCCTGCACTTCACAACACAAAATGAAAAATATTTTTTAGTTGTTGGAAATAAATATTCTTGGTCTTTGGTCTGTATATAAGAAGTATAGTTGAGGTTTTTTAAAATTTTAAGCCATCACTGTGTTGCTAAGGAAAATGCTTTTTGTGGCTGAATGTGTTTGGGTGACATACAGCAAGCAATTTCCATTGCATTTGTAGTTAATCACTCATATTTGAGCTAATTCCAGACAGTCTTCATACCTTCATTTAGTTTCTAAAGAAAAGATGTTGTACATGATTCAGTTATAAAAACTATGATTAGTTTAGATATTACAATGTTTGAATATTTTTCTGTATTGGTGGCTTTTTACTGCCACACTAGAATGAGGAACTATTAGAATTTTATCCTACCTTATTAAATTTATATTTGAGGTGAGTTTCTACTTAAAAATTATTTCTATTGGTTCTATACCAAAAACACACAGTTTTTCCAGGTACATTGGAACTGTTAATTTCTATTGAGTATTCAGGAGGGTCTTCACATGCCAGAAACTCAATGTAGTCAATGAAAACAGATAGTTTCTGGGCCCACTTTTTTAAAAAATTGTATTAAACATAAGGCTTTTGTGTTCTGAAGATCACATCTGCTCAAGACACAGACTACCAGGACCTCTTATGCAACAGTATAAAGTAATTTTTTGCCAGAGGTAAAATGAATCAATGCTTCACACATTAATTTTAGCCATACTTGTTCTGTCATATAAAGCACTGTGACAATCACGCCATTTATGTTCTGATTGCTGAAGTGGAATCCACTTAACCCTGCCAGTGATTTTTAGTCATGGTCTAGCTATTGTACTAAAAATTCCCTGGATATTGAAATGTTGCTTTGAGCACATATAGTCAGCATAATTTTTTCTTATAAATTTTGGATAACCATAGAGGAATATTTGAGAAGAATATGTGTACAATTGAAGATTTTTTTTAGGTATTTTTGATGAATTAAGTGTAGAAACTTGTTGGAAGAGGAAAAGTAAAAAATTGAAATTTTGGGGATAATTATTTCAGTTGCTTTTCCTAATAATGTTTACTACTTCAAACTAACATTAAGTACATCTGTAATCTGCAAAATGAGGTAATCCTGACACCTTTCTTCTAAAAACCAGCACGAGGTTTGCTCTTGGTTTCAGTTGCAAAAAACAAGAGCCTGAATAGGGCAGTTTTGTTTGGAACTGAGGTTTGATTCTTGAAGACTTGGCCTCCATTTTTGTCAGTAACTAAAGTTCCTGGATGAGCTATGATGAAAAAGTGCATCTGTCTTGCAGGAATTACAAATCTTCTATTGTCTATAAATTTTTATGGTCCTGTACAATTCCACAAAGGCCATTTTTCTGCTGACCATGAAATTGTGCTTGAACAAGTCCTGCAGCTTAGATGGAGATAGCCTCTACTGGGACCTTGCACAGGGCATCATGACTGTCACTATCTTCTCAGTATTATTTGTTACCATCCTTATGAGAAAGATTGTTCTGCTGGAAAAGAAAAGAATGCAGCCAGGCTACATGGTAATGTAATTTCCACATTTCCTGAGTACCAAAATACAGATAAGTAAATTGTGCCCGGGAGGCATTAATTAGATTCCTGTGATAGGTGCTATGGTTTTACTGAGTTATTTGCTCTCTACTTATTTATTTATTTGTTCTGAAGTTCCTAGTTAAGCCTCAAACACTTTTCTTACAATCCTCTTGTGCATAATTACATAGTAATAGATAATTCCAGAGCAAAATTCTGGTCCCATGGATGTCACTCACAAAAATTAGGTCAATTGCCTCAGTTGTCAGAAAGCCAAGTAAAAACAGCCTGAGCCTTGAAGCTTTTGACCTGGCCCTAGATATGTTTTTAACATCTCAATATGTGTGCTACTTTCTATCTTCATCAGCATCAAATAACAACCAAAGGTGGGCCAAATTTTTTATTCAGGTGTGAGATCCAAGGGACACCCAGGATTCTGCACATCAGGGCTGCCAGAACTCCTTGTAAGCAGGTGCTCATGGAAGAAAACTTCAGAAAGTGGAGGCAGGAGATAAATTGCAAGATTTTCAATGGGATTTACATCTCCTTTTCCTGGATTTGCTATCTAATACTTTGTATCCTCATAATAAAGACTTGGTCACACAAGCTTTAGAGGATAAATGACTTTTAATTAGAAAAAGAGAGTAACAATACTGGTTATTTAAATGCACTTCTGTTTAATTTTCTTTTCAAACTAGGGAATATGAAACACCACCAGATTATTCATATATTAATCAAGTATTTTTTTTATATGATGTTTGCAAGGCTTAAATCGAAAAACAAGGGGAAAAAAGTCTCAGAATGACCTTTTTTCTCTTGAAAGACATTACAGAATAACTTCAAAATATGTTGTTCTGGTAGGAAATCTACATCAATAATGAATTAGCTAAAGAGATAAAGCATTTCTTGTTTCCATGCCTCTTATTTACAGCTGTGATATTTAGACATGTACCATGCCCTATATACAGCAATGTGACATGGAACATCCTTCACAATAATCAGCAAATTAAACCAATATTAGGTCATTACAGAAACTTACATACACGTTCCCTCTCCCCCTAAAGTCTGATATGCATTTGCTCTATCTTTCCTCCAAAGTCAACATTTACTGGGGACATTAAAAGATTATGTCCCTATAATCCATGGCAAACAATTTTCCTTCAAGCCCCCTCTACTGTCAGATGCACTGTAATCCTTCTTTCTCTTTATCAAATATAATCCTACTTCTACATTAGATACCAAAATGCAGCTGTGCTGCTGCTGCTGCTGCTAGGACACAACTTCCCCCACCAGCTTCATCTCTAAAACACAGGAACCTCCTGGCAGCTGTGGCACAGGTTAACTCTGCAGCCCACATTTCTTTTTTATCAGTTGGAGCAGCTCCAGGCAAAACAGATCATGGTGCAAACATGTTTATTTTCATTTTAATGAACCAGAGCTAGGTTTCTCTGTTATTAACATTCCAAATGATGGGTTCGGTCCTAACGCAGAGGAATGCATTCCTTTTGTAGTATTTGTGTTTTGGATTTTTTTTTTCTTGCTACTAATTGCAGTAAGGAGTGCAAGACTGAAAACATATGCTCTGTTGTCATTTAATATGAGGAGTTTGTTGTCATTCACGAACCACTAACATTGAATTCACTGGTCATCAAAACTCCCTACATTGTATTACCATCCAATATTCAATTTTCTATCTCAAGTTATTCTTTATTAAAATATTAAGTGAATCACTGCATAGCAGGCAATTTGCCAGGCAAGAAGTTATTAAGTCGAATGCAGGAGGCAGAGATTTAACTGTACTAGCCTCTTTTGTGCTCTGATTAGTGGCAAGATTCGTCAGAACACCTGCTTTATTTTTTCATGTGACTTACAGCCCTAAATGCTCTCAGCCCCTTTCATCAAGATAGATACTTTTCAAAGACATCTGACTTTTGTTTGTTTTCTTGAGACATGCAGAACTCCTGTGCTGCATTAATTTTTATGTACAGAAATGGCAGCCACCTTCAGTACTATAAAAAAATATATTCCTTCTCTGACTCAGAGCATAGCTATAATAATGGGATTTCTTATTATTTAACTACTAGGATATTTAAGTAAGAATCCCATTATGTGCCCTGCCTGCTAGATTTCCTGCTTAAAAAAAAAAAAAAAAGGCATGGAGTGTTTTTCTTTTTAAGAAATTTGATTACATTATCCAGAACTTGACATCATTGAAACAACTTGCTCTAACAACCATTTCTGTCCTTACATTTTATCTGTTCCCCTTGCCTTTAGACACTGCAAGCTGAAGAGAGTCTCATGCTTTACAAGAGGGCCCAGGGAATACTGAAAATCAGCCATTCAGCATTGCTGTCACGTATCCTGAGAAACAGATGCTAACTGTCAAGAGAGGGAACATGGCATGGGCAACAGTACACTGACAGATAAACGTGACAGCAGTGGGAGGATGTCTTTCTACTTCTTGAAGGAGATCCATCAGTGAGTAATCTATAAGGAAAGTAGCAAAAAAGCACCAATGGGGCCTCTGAGACAGAAAGATACAACCAGGCTGTGAAAGCACCTACATTAAGGAGACAAAGACTGATGGGAAGAGCACGCAGAGCATGCAGATTACTTAGAAGTAACAGAAATAGAGAAAACACAAACTTTGATCATTTCTGGCCATGGTCTGTTCAGTGATGAATAGCATGAAAAGAGGACTCTCTCTTCCAGTATCACAGTTAGATGGTAACAGGGAAACAAGGTGGTAGAGGCAAGCTAAAAACAATAGATACATTTTCTCACATAATGTATTTAAGCTGTAAGCCTCAATGTTTAAGGATGTGAATCTTAAAAGTTTGTATTGATTCAAGGGAGTGCTTGATGGGTTTCTGAAGAACAAATAATATCTGTGTTAAAAAAATATAGAGAATATAGCATAGACAGTAAGTATCTGAATGTGGTCAGAGATTAGAGGGTCCTCAAGAAACACATTGCATTGCTCCTCCGTTAGTCTTTCATGAGCATGAGCTTTTGGCTAGTATCAGCAACAGGACACTGGATTTATAGGAAACTTTAATCTTGTCCAAGAGAGCAACTTCATCTTCTGAATATGGACATCATAGATGTTTACTATGGATTTCAGAAAAAATGTACAATTAATGAAATTTAATAAATTTCAAACAACAGACTCACGAACAGTTTACTTAGCAGAGATGTTGGTCATTTCAGAAAGAAATAAAATTCAATAGGTTAACTTTAATTATTTTTCTTCTGAAATTACTTCTGAAATGTTGACTTTTTCATGCACTTTCAAAAAAATCTACATCATGCAAGTAACACAAGGTGGCTGTGATTAGCTGTGACAGGTTGAAAGTTAATTAGAAAGCTTAACTGGATTTGATAAATGTCTGCATTTCACCAGTTGTTAATCCTGATGAAACACTGATGTGTAAACCAAGTCTACTATGAAGTCATGCAGGTGATAGCACATTACTGTCACTGCCACTTACATGCACATTCTCAGAACCACCCCTATTTAACAAACTCATTTCAGGCACTTGTCTCAGGTGCTCGTGAGTGTTCAGGAGCATTGCACTTTAAACAGGATTGCCCTCAGAGCTTGTTCCCATTCTTCTTGCAAACCATCACATGTGATGAGAGAATGAGCTGCACCTGCACTCCTGACTCATGTGACACATTTGTATAAAGCTGATACCCACATCACACTACCCCAAGGCATATCCTGCAGTCACAGAAAGGCAACACAGAGATGCTGCTGTGCTGCCACATTGCTAAACCACCACCAGACAAGACCAGGGGATGTGGAAACAGAAGGCATAAGATATCATGGTTCCCATAACCAGTCCCATGCCATGTTTTGCACAGTCCATTCTGCTCTTTTCATCGGGTTCCTCTGTTCAGAAAAGAAGTGCAGAGTTGTCATAAATGAGAGCAGAGCACCGTGGGTGGAAATGTGTGAGGAAGGAGGAGAACCTCCCTTACCGCAGGAGGTTTCAACTCCTTCCTCTGCCTCAGGAGGTGAAGTTCCTCACAGGGAGCATGCATGATCAGGGAGGTTAGCATATCTCCCCATCCACAGCCCTCAGAAATCCCACTGGGTCTTCACTCAGCAAATGTTAGCACTTCTGTTATGCTTGGTGCTAAACATGATTCTCTTTGCTATTGTGTGCTGTGACAGAGCCTGCTGATTCTGTTTCCACAGCTGCAGGAACATTTTGTCACTGATCATGTTTAGGGAAGAAGCTGAAATGGTCTCCCCCCACCCCATACCTGTCCTTCTCTGTCCTCATCAATCAAAGATATTGAACTTGCTTCAGAGGTCAAAAATAAGAGTCAACATTTCTGAAAGACTAACCTAGATTTTTGCCAGCTTTAAAGGTCAAAAGAGACCCTTTTTAACACTGATACAAGACTGCATTCATCTGATGTCAATACCATTTCTGGCCTGCACTGCCTCAAGGCTGTGCAATTCAGGCACTAAATTTCATTTTAATTTCCATTTGGTCTTGAAGATCAGCAGGGAATTGCAATAATTTAGCACATGTTGAAATGCAAAGGAACACATCCAAGAGGGAGGAATAAAATCCCCTCACATCAGAGATAAAAGAAGCTCTTTTCAGTCACGGTTGTTGTCTTGGAAGCTAGAAATAGAAAGTCGTCAGTATGTTTTTTGTCCTGTTGTCATAAGGCAGATTTTCTAAATGATGTGAAATTCTTCTTTCATATACTTTGGGACTCAGAGCCCCAATTTATCTAATACTCAGCTTGTCTCAGCATGTGATGTTGTAGATGAAATATAGATCTTCAGCATAAATAATTTTTATAAATCATAAAACACATTCCTGTCAAAGGCAGTCTCCAAAGGCAAAATGAGAATGATGATGTGCAATTTTTACAAAAAAACCCGTCAATACAACTTGCTTTGTTGAACATTGACTCAGGCTGTGGTTCTGCTTCTCTTGTCAGTTCATCTGTCAGATATGAAAACAGCTGGTAAATTCTTTCTGTTTTCAGTTTGCCTCTCTCAGTACTGTATCCCTGGCCCATCACTGAGGTTTAGGTGTTCCAGGGGGAAAGTGATAATCTTTCCAGCAAGTTTTCTATACTAAGGAGTCTCTTCTCCCATACAGTATTTATGAAATGAGTTCATTTTCACTGTCACATTTAAGTCAATATGGTTTAAATATAATAGTGAATGTAAGCTCTTGCTAGTATGTTTATTTTTTTCTTTACCAAGACCCAAAACTGTAGCATTTGCAAAGATTTTACAGAGGGTATCTCTTCATCAAGGGGTTCAGATACCACCATGCACCTCTCCTGCCTTGCAGAAGTCAGATATTCCAGCAACTAGAGGATGATGCTGAAGCAGGTTAGCCCAGCTCAGCCCCCAGGCGTTCCACCAGTTCTGAGCTGGGGCAGAGCAAATCTGAAACTCACTATCCAGGCAAATCCACTCTGAGAATGTTTTACCTGTCTGCCAAACCCCAATTTTTCAATTTGCTTAGTTGCACTCTAAATCTGGATTGTGTGCACTGTTGAGACAGGAACTCACATTTCACATATTGTTTATTCTCAGTTAACAAAGAATTATTTACATCTAACTAGGGTTCAAGGAAAAGACTTGAATATTATTAATGCTTAAAAAAAAAAACCCTAGTTTATATTTAGACACTATAACTGACTGAACTGACTACTAAAAGGCCTTCTAAGAAAAAAAAAAAACTTTTCAAACACTAAAATGGAGGAATTTCAGCAGCTCACAAGAAAATCCAGAGAAAGATACGTAAGTATACAACAAAACCAGCTACTGTATGTTTTAAAGATAGACCTTGAACACATCATGTTAATGTCACCAGCAAAGACCTTAGAGTGATTTTTAGGATCTGTGTGGAAGGTAAACTCCTTATCTATGTTTGGATCTGAAAAGTTTCTCTAATGTTTTTTTTTCCCCCTAGCAAACTAACATTTTAAAGGTGTCTGTGAAGACAAAGTTACAGGGTAGGAAAGGAGGTGGGAGAAAAATCAGGGATCCAGGAAAGATTCAGGAACAGAACTGCAAGAGACAAAGTTAGCAGGTGGCTGCTGTCTCCTGCTTTATCATATATGTGTGATTTCTGCTGTTATACATTCTTAACAGAATTTAAAGAGTTATTTATATCTTAAGAAGTATAGTATTGCTAATCTAAAAGAGCTTTTAATTTTAAAATATATTCATACATGTATGCAATACTGTGAAAATAGCTATATTTCAATTCCATCCAAACATCACTAGATGGCACTGAGAGCCCCAACATTCTTGGTCACAAGAAGCAGTCATTAACACAAATTATTTAAGCTTCATTGTATTAATGTTTCCTTACAACTTATAATATTTTTTTACCAAAAGCAAGCCAGTTTTGAACAAGCATTTGCATAGCATCTTCTGACATATACTGGTTTCTAATTTTCTCAAATATCACCGTAGTAGATAAATAATTAATTTGTTAAAAGGCTATGTATCATCCTTGCACTTATTGAAAGTGGGCTGCAGCTTTTAACTGAATCCCAAGGGTTCTTGGGTTATAAACTTGTTTAATAATTGTGGTATGCAGTAACATGATAGTTTGAGCAATAGAATAGTTTAACATAGATGGGATCACACCTAAACAGAAATAAAGAAATTGCTGAGGACAGAACTAAATGGCATCTTTCAAATCTGTTCCAGTTCTGAGTGTGCCAGCTGCCAAAGGCCTAGCGAGGAGTCTGACCAAAACCCAGGTCATGTCACCAAAGGAAATTATTTCCCCTTGGACACTTTTATCTGAATCTCTCCATTGTTTCAGAGTTCATAAAAGCTGAAACCAAGATACAAGTCTCTTTTTCATCATCTTTCAATTTTCCCAAGCCAGAAATTCACATTTTTGGCTCATTTCTAGCAATTTACTCTCCAGAATGTTTTTGACTTGAGGTATACAATTCATGTTGACTTCTGTCTTTTAAACAGTAATAAACACGGGCTATTTGGGGAAGATTTCACAGGACAGATGAGAAGCAGTGTAAATAAAGGATAATGGCAGACATTTGTCAATAGCCAGTTTTAAATTTTTTTTTGAAAGAACAGCTAGTGTGCAGAGAAACTTGTGACTAACTAAGAGGTGTGTCTGAGGAATATTCTTGCCATTTAAACAGTCATAGGACTTCAGGAAGGAAAGAAAAATATTTTTTTTAAACCACACCGTGAGGAAAACATGAAGCCTGTAGTGAGATGCTAACAAATGCACTGATGTTATCATGGCTTTTCTCTCTCCTGCCCTGCTCCTGCATAGTTTTTATGCTTCTGGCTTACTAGATACAATATTTGAAATTCATTTGTTACAGGAAATGTTGTGCAGTTTCTGATACAGCACAGGTGTGGTGACCAGGTTTTCTGACCTTTCTGAATCTACTGTGACTCTTTGGGGACCTTCATAATCATTGAATGATTACCTGCAATTTTAAGGTGCAAGCTTTGAAAATCCCTTTTAACTCTGTCCTGCTTTCCCTCACTCTAGACAATAATACAACATTATTATACTGCAACACTAGGAACTGCTTTTGGTAACAATGATTTCTCCCTCACAAATGAAACAAGATTCCCTTTTGTTAATAGCTCCCTATCCCCACATCCTCCAAATTGGGATGGCCAAAATATGGCTCAAGGATCACCAGAACATCTTGACTGTGAGGATTTAAAATAGATAATATAGGGTTTCTTATTTTCAAAAGAAGTGACTTTATTTAAAATGCTGNCTTCCTATCCTCACATCCTCCAAACTGGGATGGCCAAAATATGGCTCAAGGATCACCAGAACATCTTGACTGTGAGGATTTAAAATAGATAATATAGGGTTTCTTATTTTCAAAAGAAGTGACTTTATTTAAAATGCTGCATCTTTATCATTAGTTTATAAATGTTTTCTTTATTCCCCATGGGTGTAAATGTGGAAGAACACATCATGCTGATGCTCCAGTGTCACAGAGCTCAGAATCCCCTTCCCCATGCTCACAACCAGACCCATCAGGTCACAGCTGCCAAGTAGCCTCAAAAATCTCAGTGGTAGGATTCTGAGGGGACAGGAAGCATTGGGAACAGAAGAGGGAGGGTGATATATATTGATAAGGATTTAAACATATATCCTTCAAGAAAACTATGGGAATTAGCCCAGTTCCAAATTAGAATTTTGATGCAAAATTGGATGTATTCCAAAACTCTTACCATGTATTGAGTAGACATTACATAAAATTATTATGTTTATTATATATATGCAAGTAATTAGCATTCTAAAGTGAGTAAGTGGCTTTGCACTGGAAGGTGCTGCTGAATAATACAGATCCACTATGGATTCACTCTAAGCTGTGAATCTGACAGGGACTATGAAGCTTTTAGTCTCTCTGAATAATGAGGGGTATGTCTTAGAGTGTGGAGTCCAAGGAGATAATTCTAAGCACTTTGGATAAATGACACTTACTTCTCCCATAGCAGATAAATTAATTGGTTCTTTTTCTGTTATATCTCTTCTGCAGAGGGAATGACAGAGAAGCACTTTAAATTCAAATTAATTTCAAGATAAGTAGAGCTACAATACCTACTACTTTCACAAACTTGTACACAACTGCCAGTATCATATTATTGGTGATTATTGACCACAAGTGTAGCATTCAAAAAATGAGAACAGCCTGTTTACACTTAGCCCTCATGTGGCTGTGACCTCTGCAAAAGAGAAAAGAAAAAAGAAAATTTGGGATTCCCACGAGGTAATTACAAGGAATGCCCTAAATTGTAATTTCACTACTTGCCCTGTAACATGCCAAACACCTGCTGGCTCCACAATGCTGGCTCCTGCAGGAGCTGAGTCAATTTGGCATTCTGAAGTGACCAGCATGTTTCAGGACAGCACCCGGCTGAGCCTGATACTCCATGTGAATAGAAAAAATCACCAGTGATTGCAATCTTTAAAGGGAAACATTGCCTTTCACTGTATATAGATCTTATCACCTGAAGTGGGTGTAATTAGCAAAAATGCAAGTAGATGTAATCAGCTTGGAATGTGCAATGAGCAGTTCTTGAACCAGACTTGCAACACTGACACTAAATTAAAGTACATTATGGAAGCGATTTAAACTGTCTGAATGAAAAGGAAAATTGTATGTGTAATCACACAAAAATCTTGAATCTTGAGGTTTCTTTTGGGAAAGGTTTTCCCTGTCAGACTTTCTCTCCCATGATTACACTTATGTGTAAACATTCAAGGCAATTTCTGTTAGTGAATTTATATTAATAACCAAAATCACCACAGAAGCAAACCAGACATAAAAAACCCCATGTTCCCAGATGCTATGAGCTACTGTTTCTGCTTGTCTTTCCCTTCTATAATTCTTCAATTCTTCTCAGCTTTTGCTAGAAAGATTCCACTTGCACCCCCACAGATGGAGTCTTCTGCTTTTTCCAGGAAAAGATTAACAAATGAATATTCAAATCTTAAAATTTTTACAAGCTACAAATATAGCACACACAAATTAAATCTGACCACTCTGTTTTGGAGGATTGTAACAGTATAATCAGCAATCAGCTAATGAAATGTTCAGAAATTTCTCCTCCTCCGTGGGTTCCTACTTCCAATCTCCATATACAATTCAGTTAATCCTTAGCACTCATACTATTGAGAACTGTACTTCATTTAGTTACTGTAACATAACATTTTGTTAACCTTATCATTAATGGCATGCTAAGGACTAGCAGCAACTCCCAATAGTATTTTTTTCCCTACTTTTTGATAAATAAGGCTTATTCTGTTCACTGAGAGATTTTTCTCTGGTACAATTTGATGAAATTTATCCCACTACCTTCAAGACCAAGTTAGTATAGAGTACATTTTGTTTTCTAGCATATTTTAACAAAACTTCTGGTGAATTAATTATTCCAGTAAAGTGATAAAATTCTGTGTGACTTGTCTGGGGCACTAGCATATGTTTGTTTATTTTATATATAGTAGGCTTTTTCCCCTAGACTTTTAGAGATGGCAGCAGCCAATAAGCACAGCATCTGTTTCTTTTCCTTGCTGACACTGAGTTTTCTTTATATATTTTAATCTGATCATATATTTGTATTTGGACATTTGTATAGTTGGAATGCTGTTTTATAGTCCCGATAAACATTTGTTTCTACTTTTACGGTTATAAAATATATATTACATATTATATATTATATATGTGTATTTATAAATGTATACTTTCATATTTATTTGTAATTTTGAGTTCTTTCACCCAAAAAATGAGCAGCATGTGCGTCCCTCTCTTCCTCTCCTGTTTACATGACTAAAAGAGTCTGAGTTTTTCGTAACTGAAGCATTTTAGAAAGAATATCTTAACATTTCCTATTGTTAAGTGAGCCAAGCAGTAAGAGCTTCCTTCAGGATGAATCAATTGCCCCAAAGCAAGGGAGCAGCTTACAGCGTGGATAAATGAGCTCAGTGAATAGGTACCCATCTAGGTTAATCTTTACAGGACAAAAAAAAAGTATGCCCAAACTTTCCTTCTGAATTTTAGATGTCTTAGACAGGGTACCACTTTAACCTGTCCTAGCTTCACAGCCTTCTTCCAGAGTTGTGACTGGAAAGGAGATGCTGGTGTCTTCTTCAGTGTTCTCTGTGATGGGATTCATATTTCCTCCTGGATCCTCACACTCACAGCTCATGGTTTGTATTGTTCTTCTCAGAAGCTGCCCATATCCAGTGGCCCATTCAAGGTAAGGTCACAATTTCCTAGTCCCAGGTCCAGCAATTAGTGAGGCTGAGCAGATATATATATCTATCTATTTGCAGATGTGTGCACACACCTGCACATAATAGATATGCACATATCTGCATATAGAGACAGACATATCTACACATGGCTGGCCACACAGACAGAAAACACAGCAAGAGGAGCACAGAGGGCCTGATCGTGTTCCACTCTCTCTCTGATTAGGATAAGACCCATACGTGGAAATCATGTAAAAATATAGACACATGACCAACAGTTGCCTGAGGATCCCAGTCCCCCCTGCTGCTGTCCCTGGGACAAAGACAACCCCAAGCTGCCACTGTGGTCTGGTTGCTGGTGTTCTGACCTGCCACACAAACCTCCCCACCACCCCTCCCCAAAACACTCCACTGTTGTGGGGATCAGGCACAGGGCACTTCCAGACACAACAACCTGTTTACACATTTTATCCCTTTTCTCCTCTATTTTTCCACACTTGTTTCTCCTCAAATGACCTTGATTTCTCCCTTTGCTCCAATTTTGGTTCCTCTCCTAAACATCCCACAATAAGTCTCTTGTATGTCAAAAATGCTTTTGCCAGCATTCCTTAATGGATTCCACACCTTGGAGGCAGGAATCCCCCTAGACTCCCAGACTGTAAGGTGAACCAGGGAGAGCCTCCTAGGCAGTGGGGCTGGTAGCTCAGAGAGTAGATGTGCCTGGCCAGCACTGATTAGGTGACAGGGTTCCTCAGCCTTGCATTGCTCCCCTACCCCTTCATGTTCATTAAAATTAGCTTTAAATCAGATAACATAGAAGTCCCACTTTGCACAGAAGTCATAAGTCACTAGGCTAAAGTGAGCCACAGCCAATGGCCTTGCTCTTGGGTGAACCTTGCTGTCACCCAAGAGCAACCTGGGTCTTCTGGCAACACAGTGATGCCAGATAGAACATCCACCTTACAGCAGTGATGCTGGGTTTAAATTCCATTACATCATCAGATCTTTACAGGTAAAGAGAGTCTGTGATCTTTTCAGTGTTTTATGGGCAGGTTAGAGCACAAACTGGAGGCCAGGTCATCTTCCAGGTGCTTGAATCATTTAATCACTGACTCATCCTCACAATCCTCATCTGTGGCTCAACTGCTTTGATGAACCCACCATCTCCAACTTATAACCAGTCTGGATGCTTTCCCAAAAGTTTAGGCTTGCAGCTTTAAACCCACTCCAGCAGAAGAAGGTGCAGCACCTTCCTTCCTCTTGAATGTTCATCCTTGAACATCTGCACATACAGAAGGAAAACAACACTTGCCAGCACATGCTCCAGACATGTATTTGGAAGAGATCTATGTAGCCATTACAACACATTTACCTACTGGACTGAGTTCCCATCTGAGAACCAGTCCTGTACAAATCATTATGTGGCTTAATGTGAAATAGTTCTTGAACTTCTGTAGATGCCGAAACTTATGAGGAAAAAACTTCAAATACCCGGGGAATACTGTACATGGAAAGCATGAATACCTGTGGACTTAAAGCATCTTGATGGTTAGGTGGCAAGATGATAAGAGCTAGATTTTGGGTGTCTACCTATGATGGAAATTTGAAACTAAGTGATTGAGACAGCCCATCCTTCTGTATTCGTAAAACCTATCTGGCATCTACATTTGTTTTGTGTCTACCTTGCAACCCTGATGGGTTCTCTGTCCCTTATATTTGAAGTCTAAATATAGGTTTTCAAGCACCCACAGAAAATGCCTTGCTCTGAGTTGCAGTCCAACACATTTGCAGACACATCTCCAAAGTGGGCAGAGCAAACATGTGCACCCAGCCTCTGTTCCACGGGACAACCACACCTTCAGACCATGAGTCATGCACTGAGTCAACACCTGCGATGGACGTCACTGTGTTTCTAGAATTCAGGCATAAGTTATTTGGGTGCAAGTTTTGATTTACTGCAAGATAAATACACTCAACACATCCAGCTATATTGCTGGGTGTCTTGTCAGAAAGACTAAACTATCTCAGAAGTTCTACTCCAGTAGATTGTCATTAAAAAATAAACCTCCAATTAATATGAACCCAATAAAAGTTTATGTTATTTCTTCTAGCCAACATTCCCAGGACTTTCTCATCCATTATTCAATAAAAGCTTTTTCACAGCCCTGTGAAAAAGACAAGGATAACTTTCTACACCTTCTATATAAATAAACTAGCTCAAGCAAGGTTAAAAAACACCAGATAGCACAGGAAAGCTTTAATCCCAAATTACTGCAGTATCTGCATTACTGGAAGAAAGGATCAAAATTCCAATGCTATTTTATAGTCCAAATGTATGAAATTACTTGTCTGTGGATTCATTTTTAATATACATAACTATCCTTCCTCCTACAGACAGCAAACCCATGTAATTAACCTGGGGTTCATCATGTTTAAGAAATAGATGGCAGATAAAATGGACTTTGCACTTTCCCATTAACAAGTTCCCATAAGGAAGATGAGATGTGCCGTGTCACACCTGTGCCTAAGCACTCTGGACTAAGAGATAAGATTATTTCACCTGCAGTTTAACAAGCTACTGGTAATTGATTGGAGGTTCTCACTGCAAATATGGTGCAAAACATGTCAGCTCAGACTTCAGTCTAGGTCAATAGAGAAAAAAATGTTTTCCCTGACAAGTACCAGGGCAGAAGCAAGCACACTGGCAGTCACCTGCCTTGGCTGACACGCAGTAACTTACTAAAGTTCAGAAATCCATGAGTCTACCTGAATGATTAGACTTAAACAACCTATCACCCTCATTAAAATGCAGCTCTGGAAGCTGCCCTTCAGCAGTAATGGAATGTGCAATGCTGGCTCGATTCTGTCTCATACAGGAGGGAGAATGTTTATGCAAAGTCATGAGTTCACTTTATAGATGAGGGAGTAATATTAATGAAGGAGCTCTTGAAAACATAGAAGCATGTGCAAAGCTTTCCTTGCAGAATAAGAGATTATGCTGTCAGCATTGAATAAAAGCTTGCTATGTATTAAATAGGCTTATTCTTTGTGAACATTTTCAATGCTTTTGGTTTTTTTTTCCCTGCATTCAGCTGTACCTACTGTAAAGTACTATAAGAGCTTACATCACTTTCATTTTGTAATTGTGCTTTTCTTCTGGAAATAAGCCCTGGCACTGGGTTGGCACAGGCTCACCTGTGCTCCACCAGTTTTTAGGATGCTTTGAGACTGGTGAACAGGCTGCACACAGGGAAGGAAGCGGGGAAAGAAGGAGTGTCACAGCCTGGAAGACACCTTATACAGACAAGAACTGTGGGAAGCCAGGCCACCTACTGCTCTTGCTGCTGTCAGGGGAAAGGCACAGTGTCCTGAGCTGGTGGTTGTTGCAGGACAAGTGGCTCTGAATAAGTACCAAAAAACTAGAGAGCAAAGGCACTAAACACTACAATAAATGATTAATAATGGTTCCATCTTTCTCCTATATGAATCTACAGAAATGTTCCTTTGTAAGCAAGAGAGGATCGGGAAACATTGGGAAGCAGAACATGTTGAGTACTTGCAGTCTTACGAATGAAAGCCAATATTGAAGTGGCCTGATGCTTCATGGCAATATCCTTTTGCTTTCTGTGCTTGCAGGATGGGTGCTGCAGAGGGAAGTGCAAGCAGGCTGCATCCTAGGGTGATCCTCAGGGCATTGCACAGCCAACAGTAGGCAGAGGTCCAACAAATCCATCTGAAGCACTTTGTAAAACCTTTTTAGTCAATTTATGTTTTTCTCCATTTGAGGGATTTTCTACCAATGGAGGTGATGTATTTCTCTGTAGCAGGGATTTTTTTTGAAGAAGAAGAGTATTACTACAAAATTCATTAATCACTCATCCCAAGGTTTCTGACAGCAACCTGCTTAATTCCATTCTTGGACTCTAATTGAAAAACAATGTAATTTAAAATTCCAGAAGCAGATTAAAATCATCAGTTGTCAGAACTCCATTCTCTTCAGGAAAAAATTTAAATTATTACTAGCTACTACTCACTCCAGTCATTTTTTCCCTCTTCCTTATTGAATAATATAGTCCTGAGAACATGTATATAAGCACTCACAAGCAAAATGAAGATAAACATCCTGCAACAGATTTCAGAACTATCCTTGAAGTAGAAGCATGAAGAAGCAGATGAGACTAAAATGTACTCTGAATTTAAATTGACACTTTTAAAATAATCTCCATTCAGGGCTAATATTGTGCGGAAAATCCACTTTGAGCAAAATAGCTCAAAGAGAAGTCTCATATGTGAAAATAAGCAGAAAAGCAGCCATGGAAACAAGGAATGAAAGAGTCCTGTAAATACATTCTTCTTCCATTTCAAAACCTCTGCTTCTCCCAGGGTTTCTACCTTGCCACTGAATATAGTGGCAGAAGAGCAGCACCTGTATTTCCTTGCATAAAGAGTTATAAAGAGTTATTTTCAATTCAGACTGGAGACAGCAAAAAACAGTGGCAGCCTAAGAATGCTTCCTAAGGAAAGGGGAAGACAAGACACCAAGTACTGCAACATTTGACTTAAATAAACCCAGAGAACAACCTCTCTTGACAACAGTCAAAAGTCTTCAATAAGGTTGCACTGCCAAAAATGACAGAATGTCAGGATAATATTTGTAAATAAAATATCCAAGGATTTGGCGGGGGGCTTGCCTCTCTGTCGATAATATGTGAAATGAATTTCACCCTGGTAGCTGCAGTGGTGCCAACTACAATTATTCCTGGATTGTATTTTCAGCTAGTTCCTTTGTCCAGCACACACCTGCACATTGTGAACTTCAGCAAAGAATACTTTGTTTGCACAGATCAGTGTGCAGGCCAGGCTCTGCTGGGTGGTGTGTAGGTCTTGTCAACAGCTTTCAAAAGGACATACAGTCAGAGCAAGAAAGTGCCAAGAGCAGGGAATATTACTATGTCAGCCAGACCACTCTGGAAAAGTAGGTTTCCAAAACAAATCTGGCCCAATTGCAACATCAGGACATGGCTTTACCCTAAACAATGTTTAAAGCAGCTAGTCTGTTCCTTCTGGAATATCCCTGAGCCAGTGTTCCTCCCTGGGAAGAGACAAGAAAGGTGATGCAACATTCTGCTCTTCCCTCCTGCAGGGCAGACATTCCCAGCTCTCTGTATACAAGACACAGAGATGCTTTGTCTGGGAAATGTCACCATAAAAAGCCAGGTAGTTTAGCTCACAATTTTGCCACCACCAGTATCGTGGCAGCTGACAGAGATTACTGCTCGTTTTCATCTCAGAAAAAAAGTATTTAGAAAGATTTCTTCTTGCCTTCACACAGCCAGTCATGGAAATTCACAGACAGGGCAATTGTTCAGGCCTTTGGAAAGTGTTTCCAGGTGGGTATTGCCCACAGCTTCCTTCTCTCTCTGCCCCAGATGGGCTGACTAAGGCATGCAGTCTGTATCAGCTGGTTAAATGAGATGTAACACATTACAATAGCAGATTCATTTTGCTGTGTCCTTTGCCACAACCTTGCCTCGATTAGGTAGGTAATCAAGCCTGTTCTAGACTTGGTTTCATCTGGACACAGCCCCATGTTCCCCCCTCAACTCATTCCCTTTTACACAATGCAGAGATTTATTTTTGTGAAAACATTCTTTTCTGAAATTTAATCTCTTTGAGTACCGAGAGCTAAATTTTGTAAAGGGAAGGCAAATGAAAACATTTTAGTAGGTAATCAAGTGATAATCAAGCTCATGGGTTTTCTCATCAGGGATCCTTGTCTTGCGATAGAATGATTTTGGATACTAATATCCAAAATAGTGTGGTGTCTTGCATTCCAGTGACAGAATGGTTATCGTACAGATAATACTTCAGGCTGCATGAAAGAATGTGGTTTAGTAGGTCATACCCTTGAGGGATTTTTTAATGGGAAGTAACTCTTATAGAACCAAGAATGAGTTAGTAAGATACTGATTCCTCATGTGTTTCTGCTGAGAGAACACCCAAAGGCACACTAACATTGATAGGCAATTTTTGATTCTGTGAGCATAATTTTGCATCATACTCAAAACTAAATTAGTTCACAGCATCTTCTTACACTTCATATTTTTGTAGGCATTACCTGTATGATTAACCCTGGTGTTTCATGGGAGATAATGTGCCTCATGCCACAGATCTACATTGCAACATCTAGACTCTGCAGGAGCATCCTGGTGACCAGTGACATTCTCTGTTTATTGCTGTGTGAATCAACTGGTTCCACTTCAGCAAAAAACAGGTTTGTGGTAATTTTTAAAGTTGCACACTTGAGAATTACCCAATGCTGAAAATAACAAAAGCATCATTAGCCCTGAAGGCTTCAGCTCACAGATGGAGAGCTCTGATGCCATCTACAGAGGACACACAGGAGGGAATGAAATAAGCAGGCAGGTTCTGCATGATTTCAGGCCAAGCAGCATGAGGTTTAGCCAGAAATCCTTTGGACTCCTGGTATAAACTAGTGAGCCCTCATGTCTGACCCAGTGTAGTCGCACTGGCAACCTGTAGTCAAATCTGGCATTCAGAACACTTCCATCTGGTGTCTTCACTGGAGGAGATGCAATAGTCATTCAAGTATGAATGACACTTGAAGAGACAGATGCCTCTTCCAGAGGCTATGAATGAGCTGCCACAGCACTGCTGCTGCCATCTCTGGCAGATGAGGACAGGGCCCAGAAACAGACCTTCCAGCTATTTCCCCTCACTGCCCACAGCAGCGATCTCCCTGAGACAGTCATGGGGTGCAGCTGCTTTTGATGGTAAGAAATTGAGGCAGCAACAGTTTCCAGGAGATGAGAGTTGCCAGTGGGAAAAAAAAAAGGAAAAAGGGATGCCAAAAAAAGGTGAGTTATTTTTAAACACCTGAGTGAACAGGTTGCTTTATCCCTGCTCAGAGACAATGGCCAGGGCAAGATTTGAGATGTATTCTTAAGCAGAAGGATATATGCTGGCACTCAGACATTTCTGAAGTGCCCTCACAGAGCTGAATCCCAGGCTTTGGTCTGAAGACATGTTTTGTCTGGACTCTGCTGGCCAGAGACCACCTTGGCTGTGGAGCCAACATACCTCAGCCAGGCATTGCCTGGAGAAATGGAGAACAGAAACAGGCATAGCTCTGCCCCAGAGCTGTGGGAGTAGATAAGAGAGTCTTGATAGTGAACAGGCTGAGCACAGGGGCAGTAGGACACAAACAGATAAATGAAATGATAAGGCAGAAATACTGTGAAGCAGCTGGCAGTGCTGGAGCTACAGGGTATAGTACCAGGAGGAGATGCCAGGAGAATCAGCAAGGCTCCTTTGCAGATAGCAGGCAGCTGGAAAGGGGCTTGCCTGAAAACAGCCTTGAGCTCAAAATCTTTACTGTTGACAGCCATCTGAGAGCAGCAGGAAGGAAAACTCAAAGGTATAAGGAACTCTCACTGCTAGGACTCTGTAATTGACTAATCATATATGATAATTATGCAAGTGAAGAGAAACTTTCCTCAGGTAATGAAGGTTTTCCTGTTCCCTTAGCAAAGCATTCATTGCTTGTCAGTGATAATGTGTTTTCCATTAAATTTGGCTGGGGAGTCCTTCGGTTTCTCAGGTTTCAGACTGATGCTTGACTCAGTTTTGGTTTATATGTTTACTGATCTTTTCCTGCTCTCAGTTTTGTGCTCCAAAGTCTAAGATTGCTGATAATAATTACATTGCTCATATCCTTATGCCCTTGTGTTCTTCACACTCCTGGGTATAATTAACAGATTAGTCAGTAGGTCACAGAATGGTCCTTTCATTTACTCCCAAATGATAAGGAAACCAATCCCTCTCTGGGTAATTCCTGAAATTCCTGTCCATTTGTCTTATGGACACTAGAGAGACATGGGAAACAGGAAAGTCTGTATTTCTTAGTGAAGCCCCTCAGTGGCTGAAGAACAGTTATGGCTGGAGAATTTTTTTGTCTAGCTTTGTGTGTGGTCGATGCATCTGACTGCATCATAAATACTTTTAGGGAACATTCCAACATTTGTGAGAGAGAGAAAAAAAAAAGAAGAAGAGAGAGAGAGAGCAAGAAATCAGTGTCAAGTGTTTATTTTCTAAAGAGATCATGTACTGGGGTTCTTTCATAATGACTATTTCTATTGTACCAGATGAGGGTACAATATTAATTGATTATGTTGATGGAGCATTAATCAGCTAATAATCTGCTGGCTTCTGTGTGCTAGAGTGACATTTTCATGCTATTACTATTGATCCATCACTATCCCATTAGCTTTCAGAATTGACTTATGGAGCACTTTAGACGTAGGAAAAGTAGATACTACACAAAAGTGTCCTCTATTTTTATTAATATACTAGAGCTAAATTCTCAAGGATTGACACCACTGATGTATGAGAGACTGTAACTTGTCTGCCACTTTGCCTTGAAGGTCTGGGATTCACCTTATGTAAGCATGGAGATGGTGTTAATCTGGTATGGGCTGTCCCACTGCTTGCAGTGGTATCTCTTGGTTTAATATTAACAGATAAAATAACTGTAGGGTTACAGAATAGGTGGAGTCTAAGCACACTATATTCTAACTTTAACAACATTTACAGTTCTCAGCAAGCCATTTTCCCTGCTGTTTCCCACTTTAGCAATCACAATGATAAAAATTGTCTAGTGAAGAATTTTTTACACAGCCTACTTTGGACAAATATTTTTGGAAGAAAAAGGGTTTTTGAGCTTCAGAAATTTTCTAAATGCTATTCCTCATTCAGTAGACACACAACATGACTTCTTTCTCACATCTGGACTGTGAATATTCTCTCAGTAAAAACAGGCTAAAAAAATTCCACTGATGTCCCAGGAAGATGATCAATCCCCATAGTTCACATTTTGACAACAAGAATCTAAGTAAACACCAGGTCTTTCATAAGACTGGCTTTGAGAAGAGGTGAAGAAGATGATTGCAGAAAATTCCACACTGGCTCAGTACCAGTGACTAATTGGTTTTTCCATGGCCCCATTTGCACTGACTGGTCCAGAGTGTAGAGAACAAGTCAGCCCCACAGCCCCACACCCCTCCCCACTCCTGCTTACCCCTGCACCTTCTGGGGAGGAACCATGCTAGCAGGAGCTTCCCAAGCACAGAGACAAGAGCAGAGAGGAATCCCAGGGGTGGACAGCACCACCTTGTCTCACCTTTCCCTGGACAGTCTCATAGTGTCACCTGGATTAGGGCTTGGCACAGGAGATGAGAGGGAAAAGAGGGACAGGTACTTTCCAGGCATGGAGGCAGCAGATACATGAGATATCCCTGCAGAGAGGAGGATTTGCTCAGCCTCAGGGCTCCCAGCTGGCCATGGAAGGCAGCTCTGTTGCTGACATAAAATTGATTTTTTTATGACCCAGTAAAAGGACAAAATAATACATTTAATTTTCAGCTTTGGAGAAGAAAACCACATTTGCCTGCTTTACTGAGGTCACTGAGCCTACCTTGCTTGCTGAGGTTGTGAAAGAATAAAACAGCTTTGTGCAGTGCAATGTGACAGAGTGCCAAAGACATCCCTCTGACAAGAGCAAGAAGGAGACAGCTCCATCATGTCTGCCCCAGACACATGCAGCACATTTGAATCACCCTTTTTCTGCAGCTTAGGCAGCCACTGACACCAGTGAGGTTAACTGCTAGCAAGTTATTTGCATTCATTTCAGACCTGAGAAAAATAATGAGTGTATAGAGCACAGTGGTGGTGAATGCAGCCCATGGTGACTGACATAGCTGTCAATGAGTTAAATGAAACTGACTCTACTTAAACTCCACATTTTCTCAACCAAATGTGCATATCACAGAGTATATCTTCAGAAGAGGATAGAGTTTGCCTCTTTATTTGGAAACAAGGTGCCAATATAAAATTTACCAGAACCTTAGCACGTGTGGTCAGGAGTGACAGGTCCTTTATGTGCTTCCTAGATAAGGCTTAGTCTCTCTTAAAATGAATAGTGCAAACAAACAGGCTTTATTCTTGAGTATCTTCCTGCATCACTTACCAGCAATTCTGAATACAATCCTTTATTACTGTAAAAATGACTGCAGATGGTTCCTAGAAATGGACTCCTGGAGGCATGAGGAATGCATCTCCTCCTTTTTAAACTGTATAAGGATTTTTCAGATTTGTAAACTGCTCCAAAAAAAAAAAAATCTAGAAACATAGGCCTGAGACAAATTTGAATGATAGTTGTTATTAACAGTGTGGCTACAGGAACAGGTAAAGAAAATAGAATGTTTTTTTCTAACTCATTACTCTTTGTCCTTAGCTTTGACAGTGTTTATTTAATTCCTTGCATACTTGATGAGACACCTTTTCCTCTATGGAGATAATTCATATTAAATGAATAATTAGTTTATTCTGTTGCTTCAGTATTTATTTAAAAAATAATTCATAGGCAAATTCTGTATTCCCTCTAGATTTTATGAATTATAAACCATACACTAAATCCCTTTGTGTTAAACCAACAAATTCAAAAGATGGGAGTTCTTCCACACTGTAAGAATATCTTTAGCAATATCTAAGTAGGCAGATGATAATTACTCTGGGATTTTTTTGTCAAGCCTGTGAATCTGATGCACACTTATTGGAGTATTATGTGCAAATAAATAAAAATTAATTCTTCAAAGTTCTGAACAGCTTGCCTCACACCTGGAGGTGGCAAGCACCACTTCAAGGTGCCAAGCTCCTCTAAGAACCCTTACATTAGTGGAGCCTCTGTTATAACCCAAGGCTTCTCCAGTTGCCTAATAGAGCTTGATGCATTCGTTATAAATTCTGTCCCAGAGTGAGAAATCCCTTTACATTTATCTGTCTAATCTTTGTGTCTAATCTCTTAACAGAGAACAGTGAGTGTTGTCAGACTTCTAGGAATATCAGCTGTGTTTGTAATCATCTTCCCAATCCTTATTTTAAAAATAGTGTAAGTGTATCAATGCAATGTGATAAAAAACATATCTGTAATAACTGCATACTGCTCAGGAAAATGCTAGACCAAAATCTCACACTCTGAATTCTTTATCTAACTCAACTCTCTTATGATGTAGCTGAAAAAGGAAGCAGGGTTTGTTTTTTTTCTGAAGAGTAGCTCTCTGTACTCCTGTATTTGCAGTCACTGTTCCACACCCGGATGCACTGGACAACAAAAACCAGGCAAAAAGCACCTGAGAAACCATTACATAGCTATAATGATAACACTGAGAACTCAGTTTTTTTGTTTTTTAAATTATTATTGCCCTTTTTCATGTCCTTTCTTGTCTTTCTGACGAGAGTACATAAAACATTTTTTGTTCAGCGTACATGATAAATGCTTGTAAAAAGCTTGTATGTCCAGGCAGTCAAAATTTTATCTATGTTTTTAACTCTGAAAGTATTACTGTGAGTCTTTGTCTTTAAAATACTACCAGTTCAGTCCATTGGACAGCTTCCCTTATCAAGAGCCCTCTGTTGAAGTGCTTCTGTTTCCTTAGAATGCCACTATATATCATACATATTTCTGCTCCCACAGGAGTTCAATTTCTTAATTGCATATATAAACCATTGTATGTTAGGTGTGCATTGCATAATTACAAGAGAATACCTAAATTTCACAGGTATTTTAATGGTGCAGTTTTTGAAGTAGCATTCTGTTTATTTTTATCATCATATAATACTCAAACTAGGATAAACTCAAAAACATTATTTTCAATCAAGAAAATAAGTTTCGAAGACTTCTCTCAAAAAATTAGGAGCTGGAGAATAAAATCCATTATTTAATTCTATTATGATTTTCTGCTCACGTCAGTGTTGTGCATCATCACATTACCAGACACTAGCTGAAATTTGCTGTAGCCATTTGGCTAGCTGCATCGAGCATTTTGCTCACAGACAAAAAGTGCTTTTCTGGATTCTACTGGGCAAGATCTGCCCACTGTTTGAATTGTATTGAGTATCATACAGATGCATGTGTTACAGAGTGATTTCAGATTTGCCATCTTTGTCTCTGATATGTTGGAAGTCGTTGAGACTTTTGCCTCAGCGACACAGAAATTATTTGTTTGAGGAGTGTGATCATATTGCTGTTAGTTACTGAGCATTGATGCTTTTTGAAATAAGCAGTGCAATACTCAATAGTCAAGGGAAGGGTACAATTTTATCTCTCAGAGCAATAAATGAAAAGAACATTTTCCCCACAGTTGTCATGATATGACTGCTATAGGAAAGGATTCTGTGTAGTTGTTCTGCTATGACAGTTTTTACTGATTTAAATACATGGGACACAGACTGGAGGTACAGAATGAAAGGTGGAACAAAACACACAGGAATGTCTGTTGTGAATGTGTCTGCACTGAAATGTTAAATTCAAAGAGAATCTTTTGCTTCTGGAAAATTTTGACATTTATTTCTTTCTCAGAGCCTTATGTGCTTGGAGTCTTAATGAAAAAGAAAATGTAATAATAAATGTCCTACACTGCCTCTCAAAAATAAAGACCTTTTTCCTTACATCACCTTCTAAGACAATTTACTTTTCTACCTAAAGGTTTTGCATGTTTCACAGTCTTTAAAATATAAAGGTTACATCTGCTGACATGCCACATATATACATTTAAACTTTTTAATAAACATAAAAGATAATAAATTTTAAGAAATAGGAACAAAAATCTCTTATTGTTACAAAAAGTTGAATTTAACACCAACATACAAACATTTTATGGATGTTTCTTTTCTAAAACAATGGGGTCCCTCCAATTAAGACATATTTTGTCACTAATCTCTCAGCTGTTTAAATGATCTGCTGAGTGAAGCCTCTATGACTAACTGCTCATTCCATTCAGTGGCAGAATTATAAATCCTTCTATAGAGTGCTGTTCAGCTTACCTAGCATACTGGGGTTGCATGGATGAATGATAGTTTTAGAGTAAATGGAATGTCTGATATAAGAAGCTGCATTCTGTGGGGCCAAGGAAACCAAGAACCAAGAATGGGTGTAGCTGAACTTCCTCTTAACAGGCAGTCCGCAGGGCTGGGCACTGTTTGAGCTCAAAGAGCCATTCTGCTTCAGGACAAATGAACCCACATCATCCAGCAGAGTGACCTAAATCCCCTGAGCGCAGGAATAACAGGACTTTGCTTTTCCAGTTACTTGCCCTTGCTCAGTTCAGCTCAACAAGAATAATGTGAACATTCAGTGGGGAGAAAGGGTCTTGTGTCTCCCTTGCACTGTGTCTGTGTGAGCTGGGGTGGTACTAGGCCAGGCTTGAGCAATCTCTTGCTGCTTGGCCACCGTGCATTGGTGATGTGGGTAATAGGCAGCACTGGGCAGAATCAGCTTTGAGGACAACTCAGTGTGAGCAGAACGACCAGGACTTGAGGTGCAGGTGGGGGATACACGTGAGAGGACATAACTAACCATTCAGCTAAGGTAAGAGGATGAGTGAGCCCTGAATAGATGAGGATTACAGAAGGATGGAGACACCTAAGAATAATGAATTGACTAAAGATACCTGTGCCATCTCGTTGCAGTTAATAAGAGAACAGCAAGTAAAGCAGTACATAGGAGGGAGGGGACTGTGGGAAGAAAGGAAAGATTTTAACTTCCTTTGTTTTATGGGTACCACCAGGAAATAATACAGAATTCCTTTTTTTTTCCTCTGGTCATGAATAGGAGAGAAAAGTGAGAAGTTTTCAGGCCTGCTCAGCTGCAGAATGAGAAGGAAGGAAAGCAACTCTAGCTTTGTTCTTTATCAGTTCTGGTGGGGGAAGAGAGCCAGTGAGGCAGCAGAGCAGATTTGGTTTGCATATCTGCTGAAGGAGTGGTGGGCAGTGGGAGGACAGCGAAACCTTTTGTGTGTTTCTGAGGTGAGGACAGCTGTGAAAACTTGAAACCTAGTTTCATTATTGTGTGGGGCACAGAATAAATCTAAAATATTCCATTTTATTGGACAAGGAACCTATGGAGACCAATGCAAAATTTAATTACTGCTGTCATGTGCTTGTGTTTGTTTGTACTGCCTGTTTTTTTTTCGTCTTAGTATTCAATGTGAGTGTATTGCATAATTTGCATTGTGGTTAATGCTTAATAAAATTCTAAGGAAAAGACCAGAAATAAAATATTTTTATGAGGGGGAGCATGAAATTAGTGGCAGGAAACTCTTTTTAAATGCATTTTTTCTTTCTCCATTTTTAAAGGGGTGTGAAGAACTTAAAGCATGTGTTTTCTATGACAAGGCAAGTTTCTCCTTGTGCCTCATTTAGTCCAGTCCATTTAGACTGGGGGTAATAATACATGAAACATCCCATTTCAGGAACAGTGAGACAAACCATCAGTGTCCATACTGTCTTTTACAGTGGCAGTAGAAAGTGTCACTGGGAGAAAGAAGAAGAGGTGAATTCCCTACTGCCCACAAGATTTGGTTGAAAGATGTCAGAAGGTAACATACATCATTGCCTGCTCCCTTTAAGGAATTTATCTACTCCCTTTTAAGGCTGTGAAAGTATCTCCTTTTGCCTATTTTAAATTAGCTTCACCAAGTGTTCTCTAGTCCTAGCATTGCAAGATGTAGTAAATTTTACTTCTGCATTGACCTTTCCTCCACACTCGTAATTTGGTAAATTGTAGTCCTTTTTCCTTTCAGGCTTTTTATTTCCTTTTTAAACAGCTTCAGCCTTTTGAATCTTTCCTTATAAGACTGCTGTGACATCCCCTCAATCAGTTTAGTTGCCTTTCTCTGTACCTTGTCAAGCTTCACTATGCTTTTCTTGAGGACCCAGAAATTTTAAGTTCACAGGATGAGGGGTTTACATAGTGGCAAAATTATGCTCCTTGTGTTATTTTTCATCACCTTTCTTGTCAATTATCTGCATTTTGCTGACTTTATGGGGGGCTGATACTGAATACTATGACAATGATTTTCATAAATTTACTGCAATGTTTCCATTCCTGAGCTGGAATCCTGAGAATTCTGAATTCTGTAGGTGCACTTCAACCTTTTCTTCTCTAGAGGAACTGCTTTTCTTTTAGGTAGAATGAAATTAATTAGATAACTTATTTTCCATTCAGCTTTTTGAACTTATTCTGGAGTTCCTCACTGCCTATTGTAAGAGCTTGGTATAATTTTCAAATGTGAGGAATTTGCTGCATTTCCCTTTCCACATCACTGGTGAAAAATATGAATGCATACTAGTCCCTACTGAAGTCCACTGCCAATATTTTTCCACTCTGTACAGGATTAGCCTTTATTTTCCATCCTTTATCAATTTTCCAGTAGATAAAAGGTCAATTTCTGTAATCCTATGGCTATGCAAGGTTGGGTTTTTTTGTATACCTTTGGCATGTAATCTAGTCAAAAGTCTTTTAGAAATTCTAGTGTTCTATTCCCTTGCCCATGTTATAATTCCAACAGGCCAGGGAACTCTTCACTGCAGCCATGCTGACACTTTCTCAATAGACACTTAATTAATGTATTCAGCAATTCCTTTCTTTTCTACAGATCTGTTCTATCTTTTTCTCATGAGTCAGACTCACTGCTCAGTAGCTCCCAGGTTTCCCCTCCAGCGTGTGCTGTGGATAGCAAATAGTTCTGCAATATTATGTCTCTTTTCCTTCTGAACACTTGGGTGAATGTAATCTGATCCTGGTGATTTATAAACATTTAATTTTTCTGAGTAGTCTAAATACTTTGGGTATGCCTACACCAAATCAAACTATCTCATCTGAGCTCTCTGCTGTAAAAGTTACAGTTTATGGGAGTCTTACCAAGACTGAAGTGGAGAATCTACTGAGTTTCTCTTTTGTGGCTTTTTTGCTCCCAGTTCCAGTCCTCAGACAGTCCCACCATTTTCCACTCAGGCTTCCTGCTTGTCTGGATAGGGCTGCTTGACATCCAAGAGTAGGACATACAGCACCTTCTGGGATATTCTCTTCTCCTCTGTAAATGTTCAGGTTTTAGAAAACATTGGCATTATCATCTTGGCTGGGGTCCAAGCTAATATTCATTTCATACTCTATTAATCTTCACTGTGATGTTTATGATTGTATATGGGCATCTCTCATATCATATTTGAGAGGAACTCACCTGGCTGAATAGCTTTGTCTAGAAAACAAATCTTTTCCTTTCACATACTTGAGCACCCTTATCCTTCTCTGGGCCTTCAGCTGGAGATCTTTGGTTTCCTTACCTGTTATCCTTTGCCTGGTTTGAATTGTTTTGTGAAATTTGGGATAATGTTTGCCTGGACTGTAATGTGCAAAGCTGAACATCCTGCAACCTTGTTTGTTTTCCTGCAAATGAATCCTGCAAACTTGTTTAGTTTCTTTCCCAGAGCTTTAAGTTTGTAACAGACTCTGGCATGGGCATTTGCAACTCTTTTAAATCATATATACCTGTCCTCATTTTATGTTCAAAAAGTCATATTTTCATTTGGGTTTTCTGGGAATAAAAGCATGCATGCACACTAGGAACCATGCCCATCATGGTTATTCATACACAATTAAACTTGTAGTTGAACTAAGTTAGATGTTCACCATCTGTCAGGAAACAATCTTGTCAGAAAGCTAACTCTGCAAATGAAAAGGGTGCAGTTTTTCTTTGGATTAAGGAACTTAATCATAATCAAAGCATATCTTTCTGTGAGGCATGCTGGAGCAAGAGAGTTATGCAGCTGCAAGCGTGGGAAGAAAGGGCAGGAAGAGCTTCTGGGAGGCAATGAACCATGGCCAGGCTACTCCTGACCTGCTCACTGACTTGCTACAGGTGGGACATGTGCACTCACAGACTGATTGCAGAGTTGAGCTAGATGATTGCTGAAACTTGGTGCATTTTGACAGACTGGGTTTACTGCACACTTGCACAGCAACTGTATTGGGTGTCTGTGCCCTGGTACTGGCAGCAGGGAGCTGAGAGGGCGGCCTTTGTGAGAAGAAACCAGGACCTGTTCCTGAGTTGGGCAGAGACAGTTCCAAATGGTTCCAAAACAGAGGTCCCATGTGACACACAGCTGAGCCTGTCAGCCATGCTGGTGGCACCTCTACAAAAGCATGTTTAAAAAGGGGTTAGAAACCTGCAGAGCAGCAGAGAGAGAGAGGGGATTGAGAAAATGTGAGAGAAACAGCCCTGGAGGCACCTAGATCAAAAAAGGAGAGGAAGGAGATGCAGTGATTCCCCTACAGCCTATAGAACACAATGGAGCAGACATCACAGTGCAGCCCATGGAGTTTTTATGCCACAGCCTGTGGATGTACTCTTGAAGAAATATGCAGCTCATGGAGACCCCACATAGGAGCAGATTTCCTGGAAGGAGCTGCAGCACCCACGATGGATGTTTTTGGAGGACTCTCACTTGAACAGCAGATAAGTGTGAGGAGGAAGAAGCAGCAGAGAGGAGCAGTTGTGCACAGACTGCAACCCCCAATTCTCCATCCACCCGTCCTACTTTGGATAGGAGGAAGTGGAAGAATTAGAATATTCAGAAAAAAAGGATAGAAGCTGAACCTGGGAAGAAGGTCTGGAGTGGATGAGAAGGTGCTTTGGTTTTGTCTTTCTTTCTCATTACTCTACTTTTCTTCTTTCTTTTTTTTAATGGGTAATAAATGAAATCATTTTTTTCCAAGTTAAGTCTGTTTTGCCTGTGACAGTGACTGCAAGAGATCTCCCTGTCTTTATCCATGAGATTTCTCACATTTTCTCCTTCTGTCCTGTTGAGGAGGGAGAGCAAGCGAGCAGCTGGGAAGGTGTCTGGCAGCCAGTCAAGGTCAATTGTTCAGTAGCAGTTATGATAATCCATGAATTACATAAATATTCTGCAAACAACTAATTGCACATGCAAAGCAGAAGAGTACTCCTTTAGTTAATAAAAAGTTCAAAGGAAGCTGGCTCACCGACCAGAAGGGCCCTTGTATCCTGGGTTGCATCAAAGAAGAGTGGCCAGCAGGTCAGGAGAGGTGACTCTCCCACTCCAGCAACCTGGTCTGGTGGAAGTTGTGCCTTCCCAATGGAGGGGGGTTGAAACTAGAAGATTTTTAATGATTACTTCCAACCCAAACCATTCTATCTTTCTGTGATTTTTTTCAGAGCTGCCCAGTGTCCAGGAAACAATCAGAGCAGTAGGGTCTAGTCACATTTTTAGAAATCTGACAATCAGCAAAAAAAATGTGGTGTCTGCAGTCAGACTCATCTGCTGGGGCACCCACCCTGCAGCACTGATGGACAGGTTTCCCTGGGGAGAACCAGGAATGGACTGGCAAATTTATAGGGGTCTACATCTAGTGGATGGCCATGGGAGCCCTGGGATGCAGTATATCCTTGTTCCTGCACACTGATGCAAGGGTCCCTCCACGAGTGTTCAGAGCAGAGTGTATCATAGTCCACATGGCCCTGATAACACAGAGTAGGCATGTTTGAGGAAGAGGTGGGGGTTTCTTGACCTTACAAAGTTCTTTATTTAAGCGATAACTTTATAATTACATAGTTTGCAGAAACTTTGGACTCAGTCCTAGTCAATCTTGGCATTTTTCCAGCAGGAGGATTTGTTGTAGTTGTACTTTTCTTGTAGTTGTGGGTACAGAAGGGGCTTGTTAGTTACAACACTTTGCTCTTTCCCTCTTTTCTAATTTTCTGAGTGCAGCTGTAACAAGAACAATAACGAGCTCCTAAAAAGCTGCAGTTAGGTAGGGACATTCTTTTCACAGTTCTGCAGAGTCTGTTCTTTGGTTCAGCTACTACAGGACATAGGCTTAAAAATACAATGACTGCAAAGCATCTTTACAAACAAACAAATGAAAGAATGATTAAGCTCTGTGAAACTACTGTGTTTAGGACAAAAGACCTAACAAGAGTAATATAAAACTGCAGGCGCTGAATCTGCATTGTTCAGGTGAAATGCCAAAAAGCCTTACAGCCATCCAGAGATGCTGTCACACTTGCTGAAGATGATGAAGATTTTCACGCATTTCAGTATGAGGGGGATTAGACTTGGCCATCTCAAATATGACAGGTAATTATCACACAGTGTGAAAGAGTTAATTTGCAGTCTACTATCCTGTACTATTAAAAAAATTCACTGTGCTTTGAGAATCGTAATTAGTTCTTTTAGTAAAAACTCATTTGAACGGCTGAGTATTCAGCACTTACTGTAAGATTATTTAAACTGATGATTTCTTACTGATGCTGAAGATCAGTGCAATTCCAGTATTCTGATGATCATGCTGTCTCTGGAAATCTGTTTCAAATTAGCTTCCTTCATTCTTATACAACCATTAAAAAATATGAGATAGTAAAGCCAAGCATTCATATGCCCATGAGAAGCGAGGGCTCCTCATTCAATCTGTTTGTTCTTCCTTGTGTGTAAGTGTTATGATATCATATTTAATATTTAAGTTAATGACAAGATATTCCAGATTCACAAAGGGAATGGAAAAATCTGGAGTCTGTAAGGATAGAGACTATAGGCTGCTTCCTTTAGAGACATAAGCAGACATGCATTGGGTAAAGCAGGGAAAAGCAGGATGGCAAGTGATGACCTTAAGACTACATAGTTGGGTGCTTTTCTGGGGAACTGAACCTTCCACAACCATAGACTGCTTTTATGATTCTTAACATTTTTTTACATTTAACCTGCTGTTTTTTCCAGTAAGTGAGCCTCATAATTTGAAAATGTAGGGCCCTGATGTAATTTTTTTTTATAGAAATTAGCATATATTGTGTATTGATAATTTTGGTTTTAATTTCTCTGTCTGTGCTTATAGAATGAGAATAATGATACCAAACAATGTAATAGTCACATTATGGCAGTAACTATAATCATGCTTTTGAATTACTTAGCTTATTCTGTTAACAGCAATAGTGAAAACTCTGTAAATAAAATGCAATTTCTTTTTAATTCAAACAATGGTCTGAGGTGGGGAAGTAGTGAAAAATATAACTACAGTTTCATATTATTAAAGCAAATCACAATGTCTGTACATTGAAAGAGCAAATTAAAATTGCACAGAGATCCTCAGTTCTGTCATCCTATAAGTTCCAAATGTGAATTAATTTTTTTTTTTAATTCTTTTATTTCTTTTACTTGAAGCTCTGAAAAAGCAGATAGTAATAATAAGATGCTATGCTAGGAAGAGACACAAGTTGGGAAATTGTTTTCTGATACCAAGCTATGTTAACTCATGAAACCATAATGTTATTCTAAGATAATCAGACTCAAAATATTATTGGAAAAGAAGCATTTTTTATGTAATACTGCTAGTCCTCTCATCCTGAGCACCTAGCAAGAATTGGTGGAGTTATGAGCTACTGTTTGTAGAAGCAAAATGGTTGGCAATGTATTTCTTTGTTATTGTTCTCATTATTTGCAAACAGGCATCAAGTCCATATCTTTGCATTGAGGAAGAGGAAAGAAATAAAATGGCTGATTCATGAATTCTGAGTTTTCTTTTGGTGCACACCCCCCTTCCCCTCCCAACTCCCATTCATTTTTTGCTAGCTGAAGTCATGCACTAGAGCTGGAGTCATCCTTTGGCCTCTACCAACTTCACTGTTCCACCACATTCCTCCTTCTCTTGAAAAACCAAAGCTCCACCAATCTGTCTTCCCTTGCTGGCATCCACATGAAGTCCTTCTGCTTTCTGCAGTCAGACTTTTGCATTCCAAAAAATAAAAGTGATGACAGACAACCTGGTTTTGACTGAGAGTTGACGGAGATTAATCCCTACATCACATAAATTAGCATAAGCTATCTTAAAAGTTTCAAAATGTGATATGTCAAGCTTGTATTTATCTTACAGTAAATGTTGAAATCATAACACCAAAAATAAACCTTATTGGCATGGAGGTTTCACTTTTATCATAGTCATTAGATCATAAAGACACCTCAGTTCCCAAATAAAATTACTTTTTAGTTGCAGTATCACAAAAGTATCACATTTTTAAAAGCCAATCAAGTTAAAAAAATAAATTTCCAGAGTGATTAGCCAAGCAGCTATGTCTGAGATTAAAGATTCAATTAGAAATTTAATTATGCAGAACTTGTTTATATGGATATTAAATAAAGGGTTCAGTCCAACCTTGGAAGCCTGTGGCTTTTGTTAACATTCCTATCGAGACAACTTCAAGAACAAGGCTTTGTCTTGAGCAAACAAAAAGATCTTTTTCCAAGTTATTATCACACTTCAGGTAGTGGAGCTTGTAAGCCATGATTCTGCATGCCAAGTGACTGACTGCTAGAGACATAAAAGTAGCCTTCAGAAATGCTCTGCTGGGAGTGCTGCTTGGTTTTGAAATCAATGAAGGAATAGTAATTAAGAGCAAGATGAGGAATTTTATTTTTTTAGGTATCTGAGAGGGTGAAATGGTATCAGAAGACATCCCTTTTTACTCTGCCTGTGAAATGATTACAGTCCCAGTAATAAATTATCTCTTGAGAAAGTGATCAGCTCCATTCTAGCATGGCAGAATTGGACACCCCTGCTAGTACACCTTCTGCAACCACAGACAGACACAGAACAGAAAGGAAAAAATGCCCTTTTCAAGTGCTACATTGCAAATATTTTCTTGGATGGTACAAAATTTGGATGGCCACTTGCACATTTCATCTCAGTCATTTTAGTCTCCTAACTGAGGTGCCTGTTGCTTAGGGTTTTATTTTACAGCAAGAGGGAGAAATAAAAGAGATCTTTAAGGAGTGATCCAACCAAGCCAACTGAAAGAGGCTATTTCTATGTACTGATTTGAGAATGTTTGATGGACAATTCAGTTAAGGGTCAAAAGCTTTTTCTGAACACATTATTTCAAGAAGTGTCACAGGGGTGATGGAACTTCATATTATTCACACAGATAGATGAGTGCTTTGTGAGTACATTGAGTCATCAAATAATCAGACCACATCTCTTCTTATTATTTCACATAGTAGCACTTTTCCGGGAGTATAGGACAGCCTATTCTTGGTCCTGGAACAATTCTACAAACAAAAATTATTACATTACATTACATTACATTACATTACATTACATTACATTATATTATATTATATTATATTATATTATATTACATTATAATTATGTAAGACAGGTTGACTGCAGTTTTGCTATTCTTGCTATTTCATCCAGTCCCATAGTATAATTAGTATTATTCTTTTAGATTATGCAAATCTGTGTTAGTTTTTTTGCCTTGCAAGTCATATACCCAGAAATTACAGATGCATGTAGAAAACTGACATTTTGTTTTAAACTAAAGACAGAAACTGCTGTACAAGATTAGTTATCTAAAATATACTCCAGGGTCATGCATTGTACTGAACATTTCTAAAGTGACTTGATATTTTCTGGACGGGACCAAATGCACCACTGGTACAAGAAGATTCAACCCTGATTGCTTCATAAGCATTCCATTCATTTGCTTGCAGAATAGTAAATGTAGTCAAGGAATTTCAAAGGGTTAAGAGACGATCAGCAAAGTGGGACATGAACATATATTATCTCATGACCCTATTATATATGAAAAATTGTCTATTTTCCATAACAAGTTTATGACACTCCATATGTTTATAACTTACTGTGCATAAAAATTGCCACCAAGAAGTCTTTCTTCGTTTGTAGTATTGTTCAATATAATCTCAGATACCATAATATCTCCCTCTATTTTAAGGGACAAATTCAAGTGCAGAAGTTCTTACTGTGGAAATGAGGTTGTCTCTATTCTGAACTTTTTGTTATTTTCCTCCTATGGACTGTGTGACACAGAAACCTTTTGCACACCTGGAGATTTGCTTGTTGTTCACCATGGCTCTCTTGGCAGGCTAACAGCCTTAACCACTCCAGTAACTAAGATAATAGGAAGAAATAGGAGGCAACACTGTAGTTACAGTAAATCAGTGCATCTCCACATAACTTCACATCAACTTTGGTGTTAAACAAGAAGGGCAGGCCACAATCTAAAATCTTTCTGTGGTGTCAGTACATGGAGGAACACAAAGAGAACACACTCATCTGAAAACAATCCAAACTAATCGAAAGAGCAATGGAGAGATGGACAAATTAACTATCGACTCACATAGGCTGCTTTGTGACTGTGGCCATTATCAGCGACATGCTGGAAAGTCAAGGGCAAGGCAGAATTGATTGCTTGGTCCTTCCCAGTACATTTATTGTTGTAGGTCTAATAAAAATGTCAAATAAAAGCATCTCATACACCATCAAATTTTGGGTCTCTTCTTGGGGGATTAAATTAGGCAACTAGCTGTTAAAAATCACTATGGCTCAGAAACAGTGTTAATAAAGTATAGAAATATACCTATAGAAACAGGAATAGATATGGCAATGCAACTTCAAGAGTGCAGTTAAATCTCTCTTTGTTATCTGAATCTCTTGCTCATCTGAGTCAAGTAAGGCTCATAGTGACTGAAAGAGGTTGATAATACAGTCTGCTGAAATTAGCTCTGCAAAATAAATTAGGTGGATTTAATCCAGCTTCCAAGAGAGATGTCTTCATCCCAAAATAAATCATCACTGCTTCTGCCACTAACAGGCATCTGTGCTGATATTTCCAACTAAAGAGCTGAAGGCACTGCCAGGCAGGGAATGGAATCCTTACTGCTCCTTAGGGCTGTCATCTGGGACAGGCACAAGACACGTGCTGTAGTGGGCAGCAAAGAATGCCTGCATGTACTGCCTGAGAGCCTGCAGCTCCCCTCCAACTCCACCTTATGGCCATATGGCCATCAACTGTCCTTCCACAGCTTTCATCTCTCAATTACATTGAGCAATGTGTGTGTCTGTGTGTTTGCCTCATGTTTTTTGAAGTACCGAAGCATTCTTTCCCTTTTTCTTTCAGATGGGTTGAAACATGAGGTGAACCTGCTAAATGACTTACCAGCACACATAAAATAGTTATTCTTGCTTCCACCACAGTCGCTGGGCACGAAGCCAGGCTCCTGACACTTGTTTCAGGAATGGTTGACTTCCATCTGAAGTGAACAGAGGTCTTCAAATTGCAGACCTGTTGATGAGATATGTTTTATAGATTTGATATGCTGCATGTATTATTTTTCAAGAAATAATGAGAGAGTATTAATTGCTTAGTATATTCTAAGTATGTATGCAGTATATATACTATTTAAATATAGTATAAACATATAAATGTATATTATTTTTAAATAGTATGTGTACTATTTAAATAGAACAATACCAAGTATGTAATGCTGCCATTATTCACGATCAGTGTATTGTTCATCACTTTTTATGCTTTTGAGATTTCATTCAAGATGACCACAGTCCTTTTCGTCAGACTTTAAATTAGTATTTCTGCCCTTACTAGGAAAATTCACTTCAAGGGACTGAAGTGAAAATAATTACCTGCTGTCCTCAGAAACAACTAGAGATAGACTTGTATTAGCTGTCTCTGAGAAGTAGTCTCTGCCAAGGTTCCTCCTCAGCAGCTTAGAGCATTCCTGTCCCAAAACCTAGGTGTTACTAGGCCTTGCTACAATCAAAATTTAAATGTTCCTTATGCTGCAGTAGAATTTGCAGTAGAATAGGATAGAGAAGTGCAGTATATAACAAATACATAATTAAAAAGAGCTGAAGGTGCTTAGGCAATTTATTTGATTTATCATAAATCTTATTATTTCCATGGAAAAAATAGCACTTTAATACAAGAATTAGAGGAATAATTCTTAATTTGTTATGTTTCATCTAGCTGTCAGTAAATTTCCTACAGAGAGTTTGATCAACACCAGCTTTTATCTCTCAAAAGCAAAGTAACTGAGATGTTTCCTAGTGTTACAGTATCACTGCAAAAAAATTATACTGAAGTAATGTACAAGGACAAAAGTTTTGGTATCTTTGTGAGGTTCTCCATCTTTTCACCCATCTGCCTTCAGACCACCATGTTTCAAAAGCAGTCTGCTTTACAAACACGAGGAGTGTTTTACATACAGTCTGAAAGAAAAGAAACCCAAACCAAACCAGTCTGTGAATTAAATGCACTTACTTTAGTGAGTTTACAAACTTTTGTCCCTTCACAAAAAATATATATTCAAATAAATATAAAAAAAAAGATCTCAGGGATAAAAAATTATGTGACAACTTTTCAATATTCCTTTTATTCATATCCTCATCCTTATTTTTACAGTATCAACCTTGTGTTCCCAAAAACAAGGTTCATTTTCACAGATGCTTGTCAAGTATACCATTTCCAGCAGTTAAATATTTAATAAGAAATGTTCAAGGCTACAGTATTAAATGCTGTAACCTGCTACCACCATATTAATATTCCTTTCATCAAGCAGTAGTTGCAAAAAAAATTAATTAGATATCTTTTTTCCAAGGTCTTAGACTGAGGATCTAAAAGACACAGTAGAATTGGAACTAATTTATTTTTTAATCTGTAGTTTAAGTGAAAACTGAGACAGTTATCTCACACAGGCCTATGTTTACATCACAATTATCATCAGGGCTGACAGTTTTGGTTTGGCCCGCACTGGGGATCAGAGCTTACAAACACTACATCATGCCTGGAGTATTTTAGCAAAACAAAGTGGAAAAGCCTGTATCTATATAGACTTTCATTCCTCAGGCCACTGCAGTTCAGGTTGAATTGATATTGCTTCATAGCTTTCTTTACCAGCCTAGTGGGGAAAATTATATGGTATTTCCTGGTGTTGCAACAGCTATGCCTTGCAACAGAAGTTATCTCAGAGTACATGTGTGTGCCAGTAAAAAGGAAGATGTAAGAAGCAGTAATTATATTAGTTTCTTGTACGACTCTCTGATGGACTTTTTACAAGGGCAAAGTGGAGGCTTTACACTGAAAGAGGGTAGGTTTAGATTAGATATTAGGAAGAATTCCTTTACTCTGAGGGTGGTGAGATGCTGGAACAGGTTGTCCAGACAAGTCTTGGATGTCCAATCTCTGAAAGCGGTCAAGGCCAGGTTGAACAGGACTTTGAGCCACATGGTTCAGTGGAGGGTGTCTCTGCCACTGACAGGAGGTTAGAACTGGATGAACTTTAAAGGTCCCTTTCAATCCAAAACATTTCACGATTCTACTGTTTCTCAGCTGACTCAAGACTAGCCCTTCTACACAATGGAAATGATTACAGTAGAAATATCCTGTACCATGCTCATAAGTGTGAAGCCTGTGCACAATCTCAGGAAGCTCTGTGGGCAGGTTTGGTAATTTGATTGCACATGAAGAAAACAAAATTCGTTTTCAGCAGCCAAAACTGCTTTTTTACTGCATCACTACCCATTTCTTCATTTCTTTCAGCATTTGAAGCCAAAAGTTTTGGTTTTGTCTGATATACAGGCCTACATTTTGTTCCTTACTTTGTGCTGTGTGAGAGATCTCTGAAAACATTGGGGTAAAATGACAGCACTGTGTCCTTCAAGGAAGCTGGGAAAGTTTCCCACACACTGGCTATCAATCATGTAAGCCAGATAGCCACAGTGATGTCTCTTCATATGACACATTTTCTGTTCTGATCATGTGGCAAATGCCCACATGGTTTGAGAGGGAGGTTATGATGCACCACCTCAGGCCTTAAAGAAGTAACTATTCATGCAGAGCCATTTCTTTTGAATTGTGATTGTGAAGTTTTACATAGGTGAAAGACATACAGGGTGTGAAACTGAGATGAGACTACTTGTTTTCTTCCTTAGTGATGAGCACCCTGGCCCTCTGATTTCATAATGTCTTGCAGCTTTGGGAAAGCATCCACATTGCCTGAAACCAGTGGTATTGCAGGCATATGTTGGGCAGCATGTCATTCTGCTGGTGAACTCAGTGAAGTCAGAGGAAGACTGCCATCTTTTCAACCTGCCTACTACCCCTGCAATCTTATTTCAGACTGACATGGATCAAATGTGTTTGCATATGTATGAAGTCTGATGTACTCCAGACACAACAGAGCTTGTGCATGTGCAGACTGAACCTCAATGTGCTGCAAAACTAGTGTTCAAAATGAGTCTTACTTCCAGTGCATGCACAAATGAGTTGCATAGTGGATCCCATATGCTATAAAGCTCTCAGGTTGTGCTAGAGAAGTGGCTGAATGTACTGGATTTGTGTACATGCAGACACTGAGATACTCAGAAATCCTTGACAAATGGCAAAAACTCCAGTAGTTCAGAAGGTGATTCATGAAAGCAGTAACCAACTGCTTAACTTGGTAAAGCAGGAATGTGCCTAGCAGAGCTGTGTTGCAGACTAGTTTTGGATTGTGGTCCCGATGTAAGCTGCAGTGTGTAATTGGAGAATGACAACCATTTACATTACAATGCAGCCAATTTAGATGCTTAGATATTTTCAGAGAGCTTGGAAACTATTGAAACATTGTATACACTAAACTGAGAAGAGGAAGTCTGAGGGGATATATTGGACTGGAAACCCATGTAAGAAACTAACTAAACTTCCACTGATATCTCTGACTCATCTGGATGGGGTTCTCCACTCTGTGCCAAATTGACCTGAACTTAACTTTATACCTATTAAATGCCTTTTCAGCTGTGTTTTTCTTACTGACCAGGTAGTCATTTGAGTGAAGCAGTTGACTCAGGAAAAATAACACCTCATATTGTTCTTGAACTAAATATTTCCTTTTTTTATCCTGGAGAAGTTTTAAGTTCTCAGACTGAAAAATCCTATCCAAGAGCAAGAAAATCACCACTGGCATTCCCAAGCACTGCAACATACAGAGAAATGAGACCTGTCAAAGCAAGCCAAGATAAATAGTAGCAGGAGCCCAATGATACATAAATTTCAGTTTGAGTAAAAACCATGCAGAGGTTTTGCTTAACAAAAAACCTGCAGTTTTATTTAAAAGCAGCCTGCTAAATACAAAATGTTGCAACAAAATACATGGAAATGTATCCACAGAGGCACTGATTCAGCTTAGTTTGAAGTCAAAGAGAGAAATATTTGGGATCCAATATTTTGGAAAGAAAATCAAGAAATAAGATCACCCTTGAGGAGAGAAACTTGAGTGTAGGTTAACCTAAGAACATTGGAACAGAGAGAAAAGCCTCAGTCTTGAGGTAGGCTCAGACACCACCCTTTCATCTGCTCCCCAGGCATTCTATGTTTTACTTTTATGGCATAGTAGTTGTTATCCCATAACATGACTGGATGTTTGATTAAGCAAGAAATAAAGTTTAATCACCACTTAACAGATAATTTGATATTAGATACAACTCTGCCAGCAGCTCTTGCTCACATTTTTCAAAATTTTGCCTCATGTGGTTCCTAGAATTGTGTCCATACAAGGTGTTGGCCAATAAAGGCAATAGGAATCTTGCCATGATTTCAAAGGAGTCAGGATCTCCCCCATATTCATCATGTGGCAGTATGTCCAGCATGACAGCAAAAGTGAGGAGACTTTAAAACTCAATATGTGCAAGGATTATTAGGTAACTAGTCAATGATGAATCCACTCAATGCCTCCTCTTTGCCAATACACATCTATCCTTCAAAAGGTCACTCTTTTGCATAGTTTGGCTTCTAAAATGCTCATACTTCTCTATTTTAGTCAAGTGAGTGGTAAATTATCACAGTTTTACAATCTCTTAAATGGGCAGATTAAAACTATATGCTTGAATGCTGTTCCACTGAAATTGATACAGAAACTTCCTGGAATGTTGTATAATACCTGGACTTCATGTTGCCTTGGAGGCAGTATCTGAACACACTGTGTCTATCAGTTGTGACTGTTGACTGGAAGACAGTCAGACTTTTTATTACCTTGAGCAAATATTTGCATTCTACAAATGCAGAACAGCCATTGTAATTTCCCTTGGGAATCTAGAACCAGTATTTTTCTTAATAGATAGGTCAATAGTCCATTTAGCTCTGTATTTGACAATGGCTAACACTGTATATTTGTGGAAAAACTGTCAGGAAAAACCATGAACAGAACATATTTTTTCATGGTATATCCTACCATAATATCCTGGTTATTTGCAATAAAGAAACTTCAAGGGTCTCAGTTTCAGTTAGACAATTGTGTTGAATGTGAATCACATAAAATTTTAGGAAATGCAGTTTGAATGGAATCATAGAAATGTGGAGGTTGACTGGTCCATTCTCACTCGAAGCAGGACCACAGTTTGTTTTAACTTTAACCCCTCCCTCATTACAGAGGTTAAAACAGCAATTGTATTATTTTCTTGGCTTTTTTTCACCCTGGACAAACTCCCTGACATGCTCCTACCCCATCCCCATATTAGTGGTTCATACTCAACTTTACATCCACTTTGATCTCCACCATGAACCCTTATCAGTGCTGCCACTCAGCCAGTTAATTCTCAGTGTATGGGGTAATCCTGCTCCAGATGCAGAACTTTACACTTCTGCTCTTAAAACTTTGTGAATTTTCTGTCAGCCCAATCATCAAGTTTCCAGAAGTCATCCTTTACTGAAGTTTTACTCTTTGGCAGGACACCCATTACCCTGATTTAGTGGACTGTTAGAAATTTTCAACACATTTAGTAATTCTAATTGAATATTTGACATTGTGCATCACAAAAGGGATATTGGAGCTTTTCCCAAAACATTTTAGTGTGAGAATACCAGACAACCATGAAACACATGAAGAGCAAATAGCCTAATTTTGAAGAAAACTGATGAGGCTTTGAAGTCACCGCCATCTCCATAGTTTTCTACTCTCCTGTAGATCACCAAGTCAAAGTAACATCAGTACACAGGTCATGTTGCTATGGTAGGCTAGGTTTGAGACAGGAGCAACTGCATCACATAGGATTGGAAATGAAACAGACACATACTCTGTGAGCTGAGCTGTAAAGGCTGTAAGTCCCTTGAATGAAAGACTAGAATGTGAGAAGTGAAAAGTAAAAATAAAGGCAAGGAAGTTGTTATTTTCTTTGGCTGAAGGTAGAATTGGATGATCATCTAAGGCACAAAAGAAGGCATTTAATTTTAACTAAGACTCCTAATTTTTTATGCTGGACTTTGAAATAGTAAACCTGATAATATTAATATCTTTTGTGTTTCTAAAAAACCAGTAACATTTCCATATCAGTTTTTTTGCTTCTAAAATGGAATATCATGTATTAGTACTTCAAAGATATATTGAAAGAAGTAGTCAGTTATTAAGTAATGCAAAGAAAACATTAGCAATAGCAGTGCTATATGCCCACATCAGCATGGGCACTACTGCCTTGTCTTATGTTGAGGTGTAGCCTTTGTCATTTGCATGCCTATGTATAGTCAGCCTGCCAGAACCCCATTAATATCTGTGTCATTTTATACAACAGCTTGTAATAAATAGATATGCATATGCTTACATGATTAGGCTCTGATCTGGAATAAAGACTCATTAGAGCATCTGGAAGAAATGCAAATTTTCTTTTTTATACAATAGAAAATGTTAATATTTCAGAATTTGGAATGAAACCAAGGAGTGTTGAGTCTTTTCGTGGCATGATGCCTCAGTTCTGGGGAAGCCTATGAGCCTCACCCCCCCATGTCTGGGGAATCAGGATTGCCAAGAAGCCACAGAGTGGAGGGTCCTTCCTTTCCAGCTCTCAGCACTCTGTAAAACCCAAGGCAAAGCAGCCTGTAGGCTCAAGATCTCCTAGAACCAGCCAAATGGCTGTTAGGAAGAGAACTGGCAGGCTCATTTGTCTTGGAAACCTGCCTGGATTCTATTGGAAATTGGTCAAAAATGGAAATTGTTTTGTGGAACATTTTTATTTTAATGAATGGCATACCCTGATGAAGAAATGTTTCATCAGAAGTTTTCTACCCAGATTGTTTTCTGTTGGAAGTAGATAAAGTTTTTGTGGTTTGTTGTTGTTTTTTTTTTTTTGGGGGGGGTGGGGGGGGGCTCAGTTTTGGGTTTTTTTTATTTGCAGGGTATTTTTTCCAACACCCACACAGTTTGGTAGGATCAGGTTAATGAGAAAAGCACTTTGAACATTCAGTGGCATTTGATTCTGAGGTTTTGTTCCTGGAACGCCCTCCTCTAGCCCTCCCTCTAGCCCCATCCTCCAGGAACCTCTCCCTGAAATCTATGTTCCAGCTCCATCGTTCCGGCTTCAGTTAGGAAAATTGTAATTAAGTGAAGATGATACCACAAGATAATTAATTACTCTCTACTTCCACATTTCTTAAATGTCCATAAATGCTCTTAAGTTCAGAACAATTAATTGAACTAGAAGCCTGCCTCTGATTAAAGACAGGCACTAATACCAGATTAGTCCTAAATACAGGAAAGGGATATTACCTATGGAAATCCTATAAGCAGTTTTTATTCACTTAGACAGCTTCTGATAGTGCAACAAGAAATAAAATCTTGTAGCTCCAAGAGCAAGTTTTAAAAGTGTAGGATTTTCTGGTTATTTCACTTTTAAAATGGTAGTAAGTCACTCTGTGACTTATTGGTAGGCGGGCAGATGTCAGATTAATGTAATTTGTTGCTGTGAAATCAATGAAAATTCTTTTAATGAAGAAATGTTTCTTCAAACACCACAAAGACTATATATCTTTCCTCAGTTAATCATCAGAGGCCTTATCATGCTAAAGGAAAATAAAATTATTTAGGTGAGTGATCAGACAAAGTCAACAGGCCATGCAGATAGAAGTGTGGTGGCTGTGATATGGTAGAAGTGTTGGGACTCCATCTTTTATTGAGATTTTCAGGTGTAATCTTGGCACACAAGACCTGAAGAAAACTTCCATGACAGGAGTGCAATGCTGCTGAAAGGAAAATGCACTCAGCTGAGTAATGCCAAAATCCCTGTGCTACTCCCAGTGGTCTGTCCTCTCCTGGTGTTATTAAACAACACTACTCCCACTGGCATTCCAGATGATGGAGTATTGCATTGCTAAATGAGCAGCTACAACCAGTCTGTCAGAGTCTGTGAAGGTTTTAGAGAACAGGAAGATCTTCAAAAAAGATCTTGACAGAGAGCAGAAATGATATTAAAAAGGCTACAACTTGGAGTTCAAAAAATCAGCTGCATAAATATGGACTGGAAATTCTCAGCAGGGTGGCAGATCCACAGATGAGGATGTAGGGGTTATACACAGCTGCAGCCAGGCACCAGTAAATCAAAATGCTGTGGCAAAAAAATAGAAGAAAACATCATGTAAGGGTACTGTGTGCCATAGATAATTTTATGTTGGTGATGCCTAAATAGGAAAGGAGTACTGAGGTTTGGCTACCAGAGAAATTGTAATCCAAAGAAGACTGAAAGTCTATAAAACATGATCTGTGAGTAAGGATTAGAGGGACTGTGACTGTTTTGTTTAGGGAAGGCTGAGAGAAAACAGAAGAAAAAGTCTTCAAACAAGAATAGCACAAACAAGAATAGCACAGGCAAAGCAAATATGTGGTTCTCTGTACATCATCACTGTAGATGAGGGGAAGAAAAGAGCATGCACTAAAACAAGGAAGGTTTTGTTTAGACATTAGGACCATAAATGTAGATAGATAATGGCATGGATGATCTACAGCGACCAGACTCTGCCTCAGCAGATGGAGTGTGAAGGACAGTTTCATGATTCTGATGGGAACTAGAAAGGTGAATGAGGAGACCACCAAAGGCCCCTTTCAGGTTCTTCCTGACATCTGTGGAAACTATGTGTATCTTCATCTGATCGACCAATCAGTTCTAACAAACTCTAAAAGGAACAGATTGAGGGATAATTTAAACCATTTTACTCAGGGAAATATCCTCAGTGACTTTGTAACAGAAATACTTCAAGGAGGAAAGCACATTAAAAGTTACTTTGTAACTCAAATCTCTTACAGTAACAATTCTGTCTAGTCTAAGTGGAGTGACTTTAATCTCAGTATGTCCCACCTAGAAATTTACAGGGCAAGAGCAGAACAGACTTTCCCTCCTCCAGTATTTTCCTTTTCTCTTTATGCTCTGCTTGCAAGATAAAAGACTTATTGCAAGAAATAAAAGTTTAGAATTCAAGTCTTGCCTAGATTATTTTTAAGTAGTTAATAGCTTTTCTTTTTGACAAGATTTATTGCTGAAAAAAAAAGAAAAACAAAAACAGAACAACCCCTCCCCCCAAAAAAAACCCCTAACCAACCAAAAAACCCCATCCCACAAATGAATGAAAAAAAGAAGAAAAGAAAGACCACATTCAAGCAAATACACATGCCAAACCCCGAAATTGCTGTCTGTTTTCTTTTAGGAGTGTTGCTAGAAGGGACTGTTAGCACTTTATGTCAGAAGTACAAGACATTTTGTGCACATACACTGCAAAACACAAGCGCAATATCACATTCTGTAGTGCTAGTGAGGTTTCCTACAGAGACACAGGGGCAAAAGACAGACCACAGCCTCCTGTACAGATCTCATGGAAGAAGTTAATGAATTTGCCTTCCTCTGGATGTTGTGCACCTCTGAATTTTTGGATGGATGGATCTAGGAGATTTTTCTGTCTGGACAATCTACAAACTAGTATTCAAGTTGAAATTTGAACACAAGTTTAACATTCTGGGTGAACAGACCCAGCAAAAGCAGAGCACAAGACACCACAGCACCAAAGGGTGCCTGCCTTGGAATAATTTACAAGATGCATCTTCTCGTATACATTGTGAGCTCTTCCTTTCCTCTGGTGTTTGTACAGCACATTGCTGCAAAACAAAGCAAACATTCTTTTAGCGTCATTATTTGAACTTAAAATGTAAGTTATCTGTAGTTGTATAGTATGGAATATATGTTTTCAAAATTCAATAAAAGTCATACTATTCTTTTGTCAGAAAATCTGTGGTAGTAGGCTTGTACAGTATTGAAGGCAGGAGCATGAGAAACAGTTAAAAGTACTGATGTATAGGGAGGTTCCCAGTTCTTACAAGGTACTATGCTTAATGAGACTATTATTAAAATTGGCTGGCTCTCATACCATACCACTTTGGCAATTGAGATAAGCCTCCTTCAAAGACATCTGAGTTTAAGTGACAACATCAATTCTGTAGTAGAAGGAGGTAACCAATGAGAAATTGTTTTTTTCTTCCTAAACTGCTGAGCTCAGAAAACCACCATGCCTGTGGTGAATAGAAAGTCTCCACTGCATTTGTTTTATTGCTCAGACAGGCTGAGCCCATGTCTCAGCCAGAAGAGCCTTTGAGACAGGAGCTGGTTAGCTGCAGGAGAAGCCAGAGTCTGCTTGCATTTCCCTATGAATGTTATTGTGCTACCTTGAGGTGCTCAGCAATGCCATTGCTACATAGATACATAGAAGCATAACACCAGTGTGATGATGGCAAGTGAAGAGTACCAGAGGGGCATATGGGTTAAATTAGGAGCTGACAACTTCCAAGTCATCCCAGAAGTTCTCATGTTTCTGGTTCTTTTGCCCACAGCTACAAAGCAGTGCTTTCTAACCTCAGCACCCAAACTGCCATAGCTTAAGTATTTTAGTCTCAGAGTACTGTATCTTCTGGTCCTTGGAGAAATCACTTTTGCTGTGTGATCTTATGTCTGGTGAGCCATAAGCTCTGCTGCATCACCATCTGTTCCTGGAGTTTCCACAGTTACCAGGGATCCTTTCATTAGATTTGAGCTGCCTGTACTGGCTCAAGCCTAGTCTGGTCTCTAGATAAATCCCTTTGATCTGAAACCTTCTGCATTTTGGTCTGCTGCACCCGAAGTGTGTTTGTTGTCAAAGTTCTCTTTTTCACTTCCAAGGACATTCAGATGCCTCCAGTACCAGTTTTGTAACTCTGTGGTTAGAGCTCGAACCCCCTTTTCAGGGCTGTGCCTATCAGTCTAGCTAAGGATGCAATTTCTTTTCCATGGTCTAGCCAAGCTTGATAGTAGGGATGGAGTGATCACCACATGTTCTGCACTTTTTATCTTACTAATCACTTGAGGATTAGGTGGATGGGGTTTGGTCATTCCATCCTGGTGAAAAATGTGTGAGTTGGCAGAATCCTTAATTATACAGACTGCTTTCTATTTCTGGACACTTAGGATTTAATATTTTTTATTATAGTAGCACCTAAGGACCTGAGTACAGCCTCTATCCTGCAGGTATTTGCTGAGCTGCTCTGTCTTTCTGCCCCATCACCCTGAGAGTTTTCTAAGAAGATGAAGTTGTTTCCTTTCCTCTAGAAAAACACAGACATGATAACTACTGGCAATGGTTTATATGTTGGTGAGACAGGGGGAGTGGTTACCTTGATTAAGCACTAAGGTGTGTGTGGACACAGAGAGACTGTCCATCAATTCCTCTCTCATCATTTGTGATGTGTTGTGAAAAACAGAGCACATTCCTCACACATTCACACAGGTCGGGGGAAAGAAGGCTGGAAACCTGCGGCTTCTGCAATAGGAGGAAGGCTCCTACTCCTATCTGCAGATCTGCACTTACAAAATACTGAGTGCCCTGGCAGCAGGGTCCTGCAGTTTGGTCCAAGAAGACAGTTGCACTAGCTAAGCCTGAAGCTGCAACACCACCAGGAGCAACCTGCAAGTGAGAGCAGGGTCAGACTCCCTGGTGTGGGGAAGAAGGTCCCCATATGCTGATCTCACCTGCTGGCAAAGGGCATTTTCTCCTTGCTGGGGCTTGTATCTCAGATACTGAAGAAAGGCTTGTGGGCCTTAGACTATTATCCTTTGCTACTCTTCCACATGGGCAGCAATGATATTGGCCATGGGAAGCTGTGAACATGTTAGGCATAACTCCACGGCTCTGGTAGCGAGCATCAGGGATATGGTGGGCCAGGTGGTTCTGCCAAAGAAAGGAAAGAGATGTCTTGAGGAGGAGTGGACAGACACTGCAGATCATCAGCTGGCATCCTGCAGCTGGCACCAATAACAGGGATCTGGTTTTTATGCTTATAAGAGTGTCTCATCTGAGTGTCAACTACTGCTAGGAACAAACTGTGTTCCTGACAAAGGGGAGCTGAAGTAGCTCTGCCATATGACTGGCAAGCATGGTAAGGAGAGCTGTAAATCAAGAATGACAAAACAGGGAGGGAGATGGCAGCCCATCATTAAGTAAGGAAGTGGTGTGGGATGAGGTGCAATAAACAGCATGAAAGAGGTCAGCTTAAGTGAACACACAGCAATAAGAGAGTGCCAACAGTATGGCATTATGGAAAAAGCTCTCATATCTTTTTCTGGGACATCAGCTCAACCTGGTGCCTTATCTGGCATGCTTGTACATGAATGAATCATGGAGAATCCATAGGGGGAATCAGAGGTCTGAATGCAGTTGCAGAGTTACAATATCTCGTTGGGATTACCATGATGTCATGGCATGGTTCACACATGGGGGTGGTGCTGCTGATGGATACAAGCAAGTTTAGCAAGGACTGGGAGGGAGGGGAGGAACTGACCTTTTGTGAGAGAGCAGCAGTGATTCATGGAGCTCTCCCTTGGGAAAGGTAGGATCTGGTGGAGAGCCTGTGGATCAGGAAAAATATCTTGCTGAAATGAAACATTAATAAACTTGGAAGCAAACTCCATATGTTTTCTATGACAAACAGTTACATTTGGAGGCGGTTTATTGTATGAAAGAATTCTCATGCTGTCATGATGTTCATAGTGGTGCTCATGACCTCTTACAAAGCAGCTCATGAACAATACAATCTGTAGTCTGTCTTTCTCAGGACATCTACAATTTCCAGCTGGTGATGCTTGTTCTTGATCTTAATGAGTACAACTTCAGCTGGAAATGTTCCTCAGATGCTTCTCATCTAAAACTGGAGTACTAATTCTAGTTCCATACCCACTCTTACAAAGACATCTCATATCAGATGTGCTATTTTGGCTGTTGAAAATTAAATTTTGATAGCAACAGGGTAAAGTCACAAAAATATATAATGAATGTATATATTTTAAATTTTACCACATCATTGGACAAACACCAAATAATACATTCTCTTTCAGACATACACCCATACTGTTTGTATAAAACTTGATAACACCAGTCAGAAAGCCAACAGGACATAGTTTTAAGGAAGATTTTTTTCAAACATGTTATCACACGTTTGGAAGAGGCATGAGAGAAGAGAGGAGTGAGCTTCATGTTGTATTTATACATTTTAGTTTCTATTTATAGTTAAAAGACTCACAACTTGGGGAACACCCCATTTTCCAATTTCTTTAAGGCAAACTGCCTGTAGTATTCTCTAAGGAACTTTCTTCTTTCTTTTTTTCCCCCTCTCTATAATATTAAAAAGAGGGTTTAAGGTTGCATCTTATCACAGCACTGTAATACTAGTGGCATCAAATGCAAAGGGTTTCCTATGACTGTGCCACTGTGTTGAGAAAAGTAACTTCTATGCCACAGTTATTCCAAATTTTGGTGAGCTCTAATCTGAGTCTGGCTCATTCAAAGTGCCACGGAATGATTTGTTAGGGCAGAAGTATTAGTTTATAGCATACGAACATGAAGTTTAGGTTTACAGGGAAATAGCATATTTAAAGTCACCAGAAATTGCTTTGAAACCAGAACTGAGAATCAAGACTGGTGACTAATTAGCAGAATATCTCTTGCCAGAAGCAATAATCAACAGTACAAAGGTAAAGCACCTGAAAGGGTTTGCTTCTGTGTTTTACTTTATTTTCATTTATCCCTGTTATCCCCAGGATGCTAAATGAGGCTTGCAGTACACCTAGTTTTCCTGTAACTACATGAAGGAAATGTTTTCATTCTCAATAAAACCCAAAATCATAGAACAATGCTACAATTTCACTTAGTAAAAAGATGCAGTTATGAGAGAGACAAGAAAGTTCAGGTGAAATGCTAGAGACACTAGCAAAGGAATTTGTTAAAGATGTAAATAAGGCTAAAAAAGTAATCTCTGTTCAGCCCCAATGTGCCCAAATTCTTAAGATACTTTGGTTTCTGATGTTTGCAAAATAAATAGGTATGCTATATGTTTTTCCTAGACAGTGTAATCATAGAACCAAGTTATTTTGTTGATTTATCTTTAAATAAATATAAACATTTTGGAATTAAAATTTGTAAATTTAGAGCATATTAGGTCATGATAAAACATTTAGAATATATGTGGCTATGAAACACATTCTGTTTCATGACAAACTTAATCTACAGAAGAAATAACGGTCAGTTGATCAGAGACAATAATAAAAAAGCAAATTCCTGTAGGTATAGATATACTTCTTATGGAAGACCTCTACTTAATGGACATAGCAATTTCAATATATGAAAAAATGGACAATTACAAGACAAATTAGAAATAAAAAAGGAGAAGAGGAACTGTGTGCCTTCTTGAGGCACTGGGAGGGCTGGCATACCCCTTCTTCTTTGGTTCTGTCAGCTGCCACGTTTCCAGGGAAGTGTGACTCCACACCCTCCGTGAGTTGTGGCACATTTTCAGCCAAGTAAATAATCAACGGGATTCAATTTCAGCTCTTCTCAAGTCTAAGTTATTTCTTTGACTTTGATACAGATGTATTCTGAGGTATTGGTTATTGTGCAGATAATATTATTTCTTCTTTAAATAATTTGATATCGCTACTTATGTAATCTTTTTAAAATGTTTGTTTCAATTGCAAACATTTGTTTACCAAAGGAGTCAGCCTCTGTTAGCATACCGGCCTTACTAATCTCTTGTAGACAGTGCCATCTAAGCAGTGATCAGGGGAACATGGGTAAATTTAATATATTAAGCACTAACTATCAAACTATTATATATCTATCTCATAATTTAGAACTAAAAGCTAAAAATACCTCCTTTTTGTCTAGTGCTCCCACTGGGTACTTCTTTCCTTATTTTGAGATTACAGTATGCCTGAAACTTCATTGTGTTGTGTAAATTTACTAAAGAAATTATTGAATGATGTTCAAATAACCGTCTCATACCAAGGACCAATCCGTCTCAAAGCATGTTATTTTAAAACCAATAAAAGAAATATGTATTGCCCAGAAGTTGTTAAAATAAGACACGGAAATTTCCTTTTGTCTACCTGACACTGATGATGTGCGAAATGCCCTACATTTTGGCTGTGGCTTTGTTCTCTGCTAAGAGAAGTGCCATGCTGATTTTGTAAAAATGCTCTCTTGCTGGTTTGACAGTAGTGGAATTTACAGAGTCTGGAGCTCTGCTTCCCCAGCACTTTCCATACCCACCCCAGCAATAGTCCAGCCGAGGGAGTTGGGCCAGTGGAAATCTTCCACAAAATAAAATGCTGTTCTTCCGGCTTGCGTTCCCACCCACCCCAACTACCCCTAACTCCCTACCTACCCCAACTCATGATGGGGTTAGAGGAAAATCATTGCCCAAAAAAAAAAAGGATAAACAGGGATTAACTTCTCTTCTTATGCAATAACAGATTGCCTCAGTCCTGCTAATCATAATGGTTTTTGAAAGAAAAAAGGTTGGGCTTTATTTTAAAACAGAAAATGCCATTTCTGCTCGGTAACAGAAGATAACTTCTGATGTGTTTGGGTCAAAAAAATAAAAGGTGTGTAAAATGTAAGAGAAAACAAGCCGAAACAAGTCAGTGTCCAAGTCCCTCCCGGCCCGGGCACGAGGCTGTGCGGAGGCTATCCCGCGGATCCCCCGCGCAGGGCAGCGCGCAGCCCCCGCGCATCCCGGGGCGGCCCTGGGAGGAACGGGGCGGGGCGGGGCGGAGCGGGCCCGGTCCGCCACCGGCAGGGGGCGGGTGCGCCCTCCGCGCCTTCCTCCGGCTGCGCAGCGGCGGCGGCTCCGCTCGGTTCCTGCTCGGG